>SNQN01001796.1:0-30335 GCA_008642245.1 Bassia scoparia | reverse complement strand
CCATAAAAGGGTAAGTTATTGTTTTGTTGGATTTACTTTTACTTTCCCGTTTCATAATACTCGTTACACTTTCTTTTTTGGTATGTTTCACGTTATTTGCTACACTTCATTTTTTTTTCCTATTTTGACAATTTTTTATAGTTAAAGTTATCAATTTACCCTTACTAAAATACATAATTATAGATAATTATATCTAACCAAAACTAGTTAACCTAATTTAATCAATCTATTATCCTAATTAATTCATCCTACCTTTTAATATTAACCACATCTACCACCACCATTATCTCTCTCCCCACCACCACCACCACCACCACCACTCTCTCTCTCCCCTCTCAACCGCTACTCTCTCTCTCTCTCTTCTCCCAATCACCACTCTCTCTCCTCCCAATTGCCACCCACTACCGCCACTCCACTGTGAGCCACCAATAGTCCAGCACAAGGTGCCACCTRCGTTAGCACATCTACAAAATGATCATGCCACAACCTCTAGCACAACCACGAGCATAATTGTGGGCCACAACCACCTAGGAACCCATCYAAATCAGATTGTTTAGTGGTTCGAAAAGAGAATTTGTAGTGTGTGGGTGTTGGTGCAAGATGTAGTGGTGCTCGTTGGGTGTTGATGGTGCATGATGGGGTTGTGGGTGTTGGTGCGTGATGRAGTGGTGCTCGTTGGGTGTTGATGCCTTGATGGTGCGAGATCTAGTGATTATGCAACCAAATCTGATTTTGTGTGTGCTTGGTTGGTTGGGTTTTGCGTGACTGTCGGTGCGTGGTACGGTGTTGGTGGGTTGTGTGGTAGGTGGTGACGGTGTTTCGGTGGTGTTGGTGGTGTTTGAGTGGTGCTGGTGGTGTTACGGTGGTGTTAATGGTGTTTGGTGTTGACTGTGGTGAAAGTGGTGGGTGGTGATAGGGTGGTGGCGTGCTGTGTTTGGTAGTCTATGGTCTGCTTCTGGTGTTTAGTGGTGGTCTTAATTGTTGGTTTTTCTTCAATAAACAAATCAGTGGGACCCAWTTATAATTAATCACCTACCCTTATACTCATTTAATCTCGTAAAAAAAAACTTTRCATCCAAATTCCTCTTACGAGTTCGCGCCCAATACAAGTGTAGTGGACTTTGTGAAACGGAGAAAGTATTAATTTTTACTCCGATCCAAAATATTTTCTTTGTTTGGTTAAATTTTTCACTTGTTTTATTTCTATTTTAGAGTTGTTGAGCATTGCTTTTTTAAAATTATTTTTATTACAACTTTACCTTGACTTTTGTCATTTAACACCCTTTTACAGATCAAAATACTTATCAAATTTTGTCTTCAATCAGAGACTATTCATATTTGTGTTTGAACCATGGGAAATAGATAAATCTATTGCAAAATTGCAAAGCGTCGGACATAGACATAATTTTGTAGACACACACATCCCACCAAACCACATGGTACGGTCATGGATGTGAAAATTGTGATTTTGGCGCAAACAATGTTTCATAGCATTTTTATAATATTCTGTACATAGATAAAATTCSAGCAAAATTGCTCTTTTAAGTATTGTGTGTGACTTATCATGTTTAATGGGAAATACTAGTTTCAATGAAATATAACTTCCTCTATTTTTATTTTTACATGCTAACTAAACAATAATACTTAAGACCAAAGGTAAATTTGAGAAAATTTGGAATTTTAGTGGAAATTAAAGTCAACCAAATGACATCTTATATAAAGTGGTTTTCGTTTTGCAATTTCTTTTAAAGGACTCCATAAATTGGGGGTGTTTGGCAAATAGCTTTTTGATGAGAGTTTAGAGTTTTGACTAAAAATTAGAGTTTTGACTAAAAATTAGAGTTTTTGACATATAAAAAAAAAAAAAATCTAAACTCTTCTCTGGTGGGGTGAGTTTCAAGATAGAGTTTTCTCATTTCGAAAAAGCTCATAAGAGAATAGCTTTTTTTTTTATTAAAGTTTTGTATTTGTTAAATTTTTTTGACAGAACTACCCACTTTAATTATTGATTTTCCTTATCTAACTCATTCACTCCTCATAAACAATTGTCTATAAATGTCATTTCATACAAACAATTTTTARAAAATTTTTTKTAATTAGCAATCAGRTAAATGTTACCAAACATAATTATTAAAACAACAGTCAAATCAACAGTCAAAAGTTCTAAACAAAAYAGTAAAAACTATAACAACAAACTCTAACAGTCGTTTGCCAAATAGGGCCATTGTCTTTATACTTTCTTCGTCTCTTTGATGTTGCACCATTTTCCTTTTTTTTTTTTTTTGGGAAAAGTCATACTCTATAATTCTATATTAGTTGCAACACTTTTATTTTTTTTAAAAAAAATATTATGCTAGTGGGAGTGTTTATTTGGTTAATTTATGTATCTAATTAACTAATTTTAAAGAAATATAAATTTAACTTCTAACATTTGTTTTTGTCATTTGTAAAGAGAAATACAGAGTATCACAGTTGATTTATTTAAACTTAAAGTCAAAACCTATATAACCCCAAAAGTCTATTATTAAACAATTTCTAATAATTGGTGCAAGATCATTTGTTACAAGTAAATCAAAAATGAAAAGTATTTGGACTTCGTTAAAAACAGAAAAAAATAAGTTATGGTCTTCATACTCAGTAAAATTGAAGACAACGATAGAATTGATAATTTCATGCCGGTAAATGTTCAACTAAAGTGATTATTGGTCAAGTTGAGGTTGAATTTTGTTAAACTCAACTCACTTTTAGTATACTAATTGAGCTTAAATCGATCTAGAAATTGAGAAGCCGAACTTTGAGGAAGCACTGACATTGCCTATTATTAAATTGTTTGTGAGTAAATTTTACTCATTATTACACGGAGTTTTTTGTCACAAATTTTTCACGCTTAGTTCAACTAACTCGATTCAGCTCGTTACATTATAGGTTTGAAATTGAATTCGACCAAAGTCAAATAAGTCAAGCTTTGCCTTTACAAAGCTCCATGGTTTCATGAGCAGACATACTATTATCATCCATAGACTTGACACGACTAAGTGATTAACTCTTTCAAAATTTCAATTACGAGTAATTTCATCAAAGTTTAAAAGATTATCCCAAATTTAAAAAATTTGCGAAGTACTACAACAAGATTAATTCTTTCTACTTCCTTATTTGTCTCAAATTTAAGACAAATGATTTCCGCACTCATTTAATTAATTTCCGCACTCCATTTTGTCACTATTCTTATGAGAGGAGATGAGTTAGAGCTGACAATGGTCGTGTTGTGTTTGTGTAGGGTCATAATTTTTCCGTGTCGAAAACCCCACACCGACCCTGACCATTTAAATTTCAGGTCGTGTTCCATGTCAATCCATTTATTTTTCGTGTCGAAAATCTCAAACATAACCCTCTTTTTTTATGTCCTGTTTCGTGTCGTATTTTCGTATCAGACAACTTTTACTTATTTTTTCAACATTTTTTTTTTATTTAGGCTTAGACTTTTGCCTAAGTAATATTTTTTATTTTGTGTTTTGAAGTTTTGTGTCATTTCAGATTGGTTTCGTGTCGAGGATTTCAACTTGAAAGGCCCTATTTAACTTTTTTTGTCGAAAATTCAAACCAATACCCGTTTTTTAGATTGTGTTGTGTCGTAAACACTATGGCCTGCTGCCAACCTAGATAAAGTGCAAATAAAAAAATGAGATTTCCCCATATATCCCTGACTTTAAGCCTAATAACCCATATACCCATGTGTTTTAGAAACGCCTCATATACCCCTGACATCAGATATAATAGCCCAAATACCCTTACTCTAACGGAAAAGCTAACACCGTTAGTCTTTTACCTCATTTAATTTTAATTCAACATAATTAGCTCCTAATCTCTTTTCTCTCCTCGTTCTTCTACCTTCATCTCTTCTCTTTCCTCCTTCCTCTACCAGAAATGTCAATGGACTTGACCTGAGCTTCTTCTCTTCGACCTTGGGAACAGTGACAGTCAGAACGCCATTCTCCATGTTAGCCTTGGGTACAGTGACGCTCATTCTCTCTCTTCTGCTTCTTCCTCCATTTCCGAAACTTCTTACTAAACACCGAAGCAGCAACCACCATTGATTTTCCTCACCGAAACTTCTTACTAAACACCGAGAATGTCTGAGAAATGCTGCAAAACAGATCAGATGAAAAATCAAAACTTTAAAACGAAAAGGATGAAGAAGAATTACCTGAGAAATTTTGCAAAACAGTTCAGATGAAATCTTCAAAAAAAATACCCAAAATTAACTGACAACCAAAAAACACTCCTTTTCACGTCACCACACAATCAGCAGTTGATCAAACAAACCCATTTGAGATCACTCAGAACAAAAAAACCCAGTTTCAATTTCGTATCTTTTCATGATTATCAAAGAATTATGAAAAAAATGGCAGAAATTGCGAAAAGATTATGAAATGTGATACAAGAAAGAGTATATACCACTGTTCCTACGAAAAAGTAATACTATTGGAAAAAACAAAACAGAAACTAGATGCATTAGCCGACAAATTGCCAGATATTAATTTTTATTAAAAAAATCAATTATAAAATCTTTCGAATTAGAGAAAATGGGGTCGGAAAATTCTCTAATTGATTCTGGCATTCTGGCTTTCAGTGTAAGGATTTTTGCCAAAAAAAAAAAAAATTTAATTGGTTTTAATTGAAGATGGAGGCATGGTTGGTTGAAGAAGGGGTAATTAATTTCTTTTTAAAGTGTTTAAGGGTTAAAGTAACTTAATTAAGGGTTAAAATTGAATGAAAACTAACGCATAGGTTTCTATCCTCATTAAGGTATTGGACTATTTTTGTCTAATGTGCGGGTATATAGCGTTTTAAAAAACACGGAGATATATGGATTATTAGGCTAAAAGCGGGTATATGGAGAAATAATCCCTAGAAAAATAGAGTGACAAAATGAGCTGTTTGTTACCTCCTTGTTCAACGCCAAAAACCCTTCTTCTCAAAATCCCTTTCTCTAATCCCCTATAGCAAATTAGCAATGGCATTCTCCCAGCAACTTTCTCTCTCCTATTCTTCACTCTTCTCTCCCTCATTCAAACCCTCAATTCCTTCCTCCAAAACCCTAAGAAAACTCACCTTCAATGCCACCACACCTTCATCTTCATCTCCATCTTCAGAAGAAGAAGCCATGCTCAAAGCAGTAGCGCAGTCGCAAGGCAACTCGTTGCCATGCGTTCGCTCTTACGAAAACGACATTTCTCGTCTATCGCTCACTGGTTCCGTCGCTTTCGAGCAAGCCTTAACTGCCGCTGCTGCCGACGGTGGCGAAGCTGCCGCTGAACATTTCGACGCTAATTTGGATACTATGGTTGTTGAGGCGCTTTATCCTGGTTCCAACGATGAGCATTCTACTGTTTCCACTAGGCTGGTTAGTTTTGTTTAATTTTGAATTTTAGGTCTTTTAATTTTTGTGTTATGTTAGATGAATTATATGAATTGAATGAGTACTAAACAAGTCAATTTTAGTATTTATAATATTTTGATGTTTGGTTTTACTTTCAGATTTTGTAAAAATTTTGTTATGTCAAAGGAAATGTTTGAACTGTGTGAGAGAAGTCAATGGAATAACTTTGTTTGTTTATTCAATTAATCTTTGATTTTTGGTTACACTTTTTTGTTTTGTGAAATTACTGCTGCATGAAATATTTTTGAACTTTGTGAGAACTGAGAAGTCAATTAAGTAACTTCTTATATTGATTATAGATTTCCTATTTGATTTTGATTTTGGTTTTTTGAAATTATTGATGTATAAATTGAAATGTCAGAATTGTGTGGGAAGGAAATTGAGTAACTTGTGAAATTTTATAAGCAATTGTGCACATAATGTTAATTGAGAACTGAGAAGACAATTGAGTAACTTTTTCTACTATTCCGGCTTTTTTAAAGAATGATGCCAATACCGGTTATTGAAGAAGCATATGAATGTTTGAAAGACGTGGGTAAAGATTAGATCAGGTGTGCGATTCTATGAGGCATGAGACAGTGTACATTAACGTTTTGTGCACGAAAGAGAACTTAATTTTAGTAAGTGAGGTGTGCACTTGAGGCGCATTTTGGTTGTAATGTGTCTTACGGGTTGTATAATTTAAAAGAAGGAAAAGAAAAGTGACGTGCAGTCGTGCATTGGAGAATTGCTATTGCTTTAGTGTGTGGTGTGCCTRGCGCCTTCCTGTAATACTGATGAAGGAAAATGAATTCCTCAACTCTTCATCCTTGCCTTCAAAATCTTATCTTAAGATTCTTAAATAAGTGTATCTGTGTGTGGAAAGCAGTATTAGAACCACTAAGGAGCTCAGTGTAATGTACTAAAGTTTGGCTTAATAATATGCTAAAATTCGACTTAGAATAATTTGTGGCTGCTCAAGGGTACCTTTGATGGAATTGGTTGGATTGTTATATGATTCATATGATACATGGTTGGACAGACTGTTTTCTAATTTAGAAAGTGGAAATTGCCTCAGCCCATTCTTGGAATCTTAGACTTTTGAGCAAGAGCACAAAGTCCTAGGCCGGACCATGTAACTAGGACTGCTTTAATAGATATTGGAGACAAATGCACTTGTTTGGTCCAATACTGTTTAACAAACTCAAGAGTACCATTATCAGAAACCAAGCACTTTGGCAATGATATTGATACTCCAAGTTTACCAAGAATACCACGGTATTCAGCAGCAACCTTGTTGCAGCCCCCACTCAGACGTGTCGTGGAGTTTGTTATTATATGTTTTCATTAAGTAAGTTCTCACATGTTTCAACGCTGTTATACTATGGGTTTGTGATGCGAATGTTGAGAATTGTCAACATTTATTGACCTTAGCTCTTGGTGAGGATGTATACTTTGGTCTTTCAATAATCAATATTACATTCCCTACATAAATACTGATGATATTAGAACTGGGGTGGTTGTGTTTGTGTCAATATGTCATAACTAATGGGTGACAATTATTCATTTTGGTCCAAGTCCATGCATGAATAGTATTGTCAAAAACCTTATTAGCAATCAACTTCACTTTTGGTGCTTAGGGTTAAGGCCCAGACAATTTCTATTGAGAAATTAGAGATATTAACTTCAAAATCTTTTTCCTAACAGCCGAGTATATGTTTCTTTATATTCTGCAGTTTCTTCCAACTATGAAGGTGAAAGAGAAAGCGAGGAAGCTAAGAAGTTCTCTCCCTGATGATATTCTGTCAAGCACTAATTCCAGAAATATATTGGCAATGACATTTAGACAAGTTGTAGTGCAGGAGCTCTGGAACTTTGGATTGGAAATATTTTTGCCTGGTTCACAAAGAGATATGGAGGACCTTGYCAGCCCAAGAGAGGTAAGTTTTGTTCCTTCCTGTTTAACACGTTTTGTTACATARATACTTTTTCGCTGTTGTAATACCACAAAAACATGTTGCTCTGCAGGTGCTACATGGTACTGATTGGTTCAGTTATCTTATGCCTTTACCATCGGCAGGTTACTCCTCCTTTTGGTCTCAGTTCATCAGATGAGAAGGTCATTTCCAGACTAGCAGAAGCAGTTTGCTTATTAGCTCTCGAAAACACTCAAAAGGAATATGTTGGCGGATCAACTGGGAAAACATCAAATGGTCTCTTCAATTGGTTTCCAAAAAGTAAGAAGTTCGCATCAAAAGATTCCTCGGTGGTAATACATTGGTTTGAGGATGAAATAGTTGAAAATGCCAAGAGCCTTTTTAACAAGTTCAGTTTGGTGAGAGCAAAATACAAGATGACAAATAAGAAATCAACAAAGTCTGCATGGACATCTTTGATGCAGTCTAAATTGGAGAAAATTGGTGGGTCTGAGTTTAGTACATGGATAATGGAGTATGTACCTGCTTATAGGCTTCAGATTGATGGTGATGTCCTCAGTAATCTTAAGTTTGAAGGCTGGAAGAAGACTACGGGTAATACTTGGGAAATCTATTTGACCCATTCCCAAATGGTAATTTGTTTGTTTCTTTTCTCCCTTCCCTTCTTTCAGTTTGCTCTTGCATTTTCTAAAGTTGTTCCTTTTTTAGTGTCCATGTAACAATGAAAAGGTTTTTGGGTTAACCAGAGTTTTGATGTGGTGCACAGAGAAGAGGGAGTAGTTATGATGACATACAGAAGCAAGAGAGTAGGAGGTGTGTGAATATTGAAGCGAGTAAGGACAGCTGGACAGGAAAGGAGAGGGAGGTGGGGAAACAGTGGAATTTGTGTGTGTGTGCATGTGCGTGTCTGTGTGTCTGTGCTGCCTATTCTGGGTAGTTTATGTTAAATCTTGGTGACTATGAAGTATAAAAAAAATGACGGGAAGAGATGGAACTCTCAAACTTTTGTTTATATATGTATGATTGTCATTTATATACTCCCTCTGTTTTTTTAAATGTTCCATATGGAAATGGCACGGTGTTTAAGAGTTGATTGAATTAGATAAAATGTTGAGTAAGTTGGGTAAAAAAGTTGAGTAAGTTACGTAAAAGAGTAAATGTGTGGATGGATTTTTTTGGGAAAAAGTAATTTTAAGTGAATAGATTGGGTAAAGTAATGAAAGTTGACTTTAGAAAGGAGTAATTCATTCATTAATGTTTGAGTAGATAAAGTAGATAAAAAGTAAAAAAGTTATTTTTAGATTGGTATGAAACTTCTATTTGAAAACATCCCAAAATGGAAACTGGAACAACTAAAAAAAACTGAGGGAGTATTTGTTTTGCTTTATTTATTAATGACTATGATGAGTCTTTGGTACCGTGTCTCTTTTCTTTACCATTTTATTTAAAGATAATGCCTATTCTATATGCTCGAGTGTTTGACCTGTGCAATGACTTTCAGGTAGGATTGGCAAATATACTGGATATGTATTTTGAGGATTTCTATACACTTCCCAGTAAACAGCAGCTATCATGTGATGTGGTTAGAACCCCAATAAAGTTGTCAAAGAATAAGGTGTGAGTATGCAGGTTATCCTTGTTTCCAGTTGAATGCCCAGTACTTTTMTTGTTGGAATTTGTTTCAGTTGTTGATTTTATTTTCTTTCAAATTTGTAATTTGAATTGGTAATTGTCCTTTGGTCCAAGGGTGAACTTTTAAGTTATGTTTATGATACCCATGTGAAATTCAGAGCACTTCATATGTAGGAAAAGGTCAAAAATCAATTTTCCATGTGGCCCATTATGAGATCAAAATTGTTGCATAATTACTTCAATAATTTTTGCTTCCTAAGGATGGACATTGATATCATGAAGTAATAAAGTTAAAATTGGACTATTTGATTCCGCTTCATCTTTTCCCCCGGAGAGATGTCTGATTTCTTCTGGTGCAAATGGGGCTGTAAGCTAAGAGTTTCGCCTGAAATTTATAACTATTTCACTYGTTTAATTTTGCTGGCATTTGATTGTTTGTTTGTTTTGCTAATTTGTATCTGTTGGCTTAATTTCTGCCAGAGAGGCTTTTCACTGCTTGGTTTTTTGAAAACCACTATCGTCTCTGCAACTTTACTGGTTGCTGTTGGTGTGCTGGTTAAGCTTTTTGTGCCACACATGAATATTGCAAGAAGGAAATATCCTGAAGAAAATTATAAACTTTCATCATCAGATTATGATTATGGACAAATTCAGCCTCTGAAGTTAGAGATTCCTGAGGTATATAAACTTGTATAGTCAATCAATAGAATGTAGATTTTTTTTAGCAGCCTGCTGTTTGGTGCACCTTCATAGTTTTAATATTTCATTGTCATCTAGTAATTCAAAATGGTTAATAAATGATCATGTTATTGCAGCTTGGTTCTAACTGTATCCTTTGATGCCCCCTTTTTTTTCTGAGGGGGTTTCCTTTTATTGCTGCATCTAACTAGAGTTGCAAAAACTTTCATGAGAGTTGGGGGTGCTATGAAAGAGTTTGCGGGAATTTGAATGTCTATTTTGCGTCCTTCATGAGTTCAATACAATGCTTCTTTCTCATGTCGTCTGATAGCTTTGAATATCTTTGTCACAGTTAGATGCATATTGCTCTGCAATTGTGAAAAAGATAAAGGATTACTATAGCTGGAATGGTGATGTAAAATTTGATCCGAGTGTTGGAGCGTGGATTGGGAAATTTCCCATCTCTTTGAGTCATGGTTATGAAGATGATCCCAGTGCTCAAGATAATACTGCTAGCCCTGATGTGTCTGCAGTAAAGYAGGAGGAGCTGGAATCTTCTATCCAAGAGATTGCAAGTTACCAGGTATGTTTCCGTTGCTTATAGAATTATAGAAATTGTAAGTCTCCCCCCACCTCACCCACCCACCCATCCACACACAAACACACTATTAAAAAGCCTGCAGTTGCATTTGTCCTGAAATGAGAAACCTTTTATTGTAACCCACCCGATGATTTCTCACTTWATAACAGCCAGAAAAGGTTAACATTTGTGAATTGCATTGCTGAGAAAGGGGATTTTGTGGCTTTTGTGCCCAAGTGGCTATGATCTGGTGGCAGCTTACGCACACTGGGGCACACACYACAAAACCTTCCTGGCATCCCCTGCACTTATCAGTTGCAAATGGAAGTTGAAATATTCAAGGAACCTTTTCCAAGGGATCTTTTCTCGTCCTTTTGTAATAATGGTTGAGGGTTTCTTGCCCCATAACTCCTCACTGTGATGTGTGATTTTCTTCACCTATGGATAWGTTGTTTCTTGTTGAAAGCAATTTTTGGTCAATTCACATGCTGTTAAATCCTGTTGAATACAGGTTATTTTGTCAAATGAAGGAAAAATTGTTGGTTTCCAGCCTACGAGTCTTGTGGGAGTTAATCATTGGTCTGCCAATCCCTTAGCTAAGGAACTGTATGGTGGCAAGGAGCTCTCTCCTGGTATGTTTATCTGCTTCTTAACATGTGTTGCTGCTTTTGCCTGCTTATTCTTACCTTTGATGCTTACAGGCCTTTTGGAACCTGGTCTGAAGATCCAAAAACCCGAGAACGTGATAGTCCTTGAGTTGTTGATGTCACTGAATCAAGATAATTATTTTGCATTGGCCAGACAAATGCAGTGAGTCAGTGACTGTGATCTTACTAATTGTAAGTTTTGACCCTAACATGAGTTAAGTTATTGATGTTCTCACAGGAAAAAGGACAGGTTAAGAGAATAATAATTTCATTATTTTTGCATTTCATTTGTCTTACAGATTAAGAAGTCCACCAATATTGGCAGGTTTGATATTGGAAATTATTGGATGATGGTAGTTGCCTGAAGTGGTCTTTAGACATCYTTGAAGAGGTTGCGAGAAGATATGGAATCCCAAATTTTACTTCATCAGAATAGGAGTGACCAAGTCAGTGTAAAAACGTGGGGAAATACGAAGTATAAGAATAGAAATGCAGAAATTGAAGTTCTAGTTATGAATATTGGAAGGAGATCTTCCTGATGCTGATGTAGCAGCAGCAGTGATCATCCTTTTCACTTCATTTCTAGATTGGGAAYTTCCTTGTCCATCCTTCTATCCTTTATCAAAAGCTGAAGTTATTTCGTAACAAATAACAAGGCAATTGTTGATGAAGACAATTATCGTTCTCTCTCAATGACAGAATCGATGAGAATTAAAATGGTTGGATCAAATGTGTAGTTTTTTTAAAAACATTTTAACAGGTGGATCAAATCTGTAATTTGGAATTATAAGCAGTTAGTTGCTTGTCCTCAAATACTGTAATCAGTAATATAGAGTTAAAATTTTGGTGTTCGCCTTCTATGGGTTTGTAGTCTTATTTTGAGAAGAAACTTAACATCGGAAATGCTAATGAAAGTTGAGAACTATTTCTTTCCCATGCCTTCTGTTGAGGAAATAAAAGTTMAAGGTTTTGTTCTTTAAATATTTTTGATAATTTAGTGAGAATACACACCTTTTTACTCTAAATCACAAATAGGGCTTTTGTTGCTTATTTTACAGGACAAATACGAGATGCYTGCATCGATMAGACTAAAAGGTTTTCTCATTGTAACATGAAGGTAAGATGTACAGTTTAATTTGAGAATTCATGTWAGGGTAAGATGAAAGAGATGCAACGGGAAGAAATAACTCCATTGTTTAGTGCAGTTGTAAAACAATGTGTTTTCAACAAAGAGTACAAACAACTTTTCGAAGTGTGTAWTTAGACAGAGACAGTATACTATGTAGAAGTGTACATGTATATTAGAGTAAAGGTGAGGTTGTAATTGTATTGCCGTTGATGTATAGTTTTCGATTCGTTGAGGCAACTTATTCTTATAAGGGATTTGTTAGAATTCCAGATATAGTCAAGCCATAATGTAGAGTGTGAAAAGTGCCTGCTTGWACGCAAGGCCAAAGAGCTTTAAAGGCATGCCTATGTGCTCAATCAATACAAGAGAGYTTCAAAACATACATTCGCGAAAATGTCCAAGGAAAATGGCAACGACGACAAGAAGCATTTGCATATAGCTATGAGTCCATGGTTTGCTTTCGGTCACATTACCTCTTTTCTCCATTTAGCCAACAAACTAGCTGAAAAAGGTCACAAAATCTCCTTCTTCCTCCCTACCAAAACCATACTCAAGTTTGTCTCTCACAACCACCACCCTAACCTCATCACTTTGATTCCCATCACACTTCCGCTTGTCAATGGCCTGCCCATCGGAGCTGAAACCACTGCGGATGTGCCTGCCTCTTCCCGACCCCTCATCATGGAAGCCATGGACCAGACCCAGGACACAATCGACTCCTATCTCTCACGTCTAAAGCCTGATTTCATTTTCTTTGACTTTGCTGAATGGGTCCCTAAGGTGGCCCGAAGACATCAGGTTAAGTCTGTATTCTACTCCACTGTCTACTTGGTGACAGTTGCTTACTTGCTACCTGAGCCGAGGAAACTTCCTATCAACTGCTTCTCAGAGGAAGAATTGAAGCACCCACCACCGGGGTTTCCATTGCCTTCCATTAGGCTGCGAGCCCATGAGGCTCGCAGCTTAGCTAGTGCGTCTAAATCAGAGTTCGGAGGTAATGGAAAGTCGTTGRTGGAAAGAGTGATGATAGCATTCCAAGAGAGTGATGCCATTTGTATCAAGACTTGCAAGGAGATGGAAGGGCCTTACTGTGAGTATGTACAGAAGAATTATGGTAAGCCGGTGCTTCTAGCTGGACCGGTGGTGCCTGAACTACCTGATGGCGGACTCYATGAATATTTTGACAGTTGGTTGAATGGCTTCGGAAAAGGTAGTGTGGTGTATTGTGCTCTTGGTAGCGAATGTTTCCTAACAAAGGACCGGTTCCAAGAACTTGTTTTGGGACTGGAGCTTACAGGTACATCATATATATATATATATACATGCTTTATGAATTTTGTAATGTCAGGACAACAATGCTAGAAATCTCCTTCCTTTTCCATTTATCAACATATTGATGATTTCAATCCTCACTCATTGTCAGGTAAGCCCTTCCTGGCCGCGCTTAAGCTGCCTACGGAGTGTTCAACGCTTGAGTCGGCCTTGCCTGATGGATTTACGGAAAGGACAGAAGGAAGAGGAATTGTTCACATTGGRTGGGTGCAACAACAACTGATCTTGCAACACCCCTCAGTCGGATGCTTCTTGACCCATTGCGGTGCTGGGTCCTTATCGGAAGCTATGGTGAGCGACTGCCAGCTTGTGATGTTACCTCACGCAGTGGATCAATCTGTGAACGCGAGGATGATGAGCCTCCACCTGAGGATCGGTGTGGAGGTTGAGAAGAGAGACGACGATGGGTTTTTCACTCGCAAAGCAGTTTGCAAGGCAGTGTCGACAGTAATGGATGGAGAGAATGAAGTGGGAAGAGAGGTGAGAAATAACCATGCAAAGTGGATGGAATTTTTGCTGAGAGAAGGGCTCGAGGAGGCTTACATCAGTGGATTTATTCAGAATCTGCAAGATCTTCTTGTATGATCAGTTCAAACTGATTGACAACTATATTTACTGCTTTTCCAAACATTTTACGCATTATTAAAGAATGCTTCAGTAAAACCASTAATTGTATCATTGTATGTTTGTTTGTTGTAGCATAAAATTAAAAAGTATCAATGGGTTCATTCCGAAAAGATTGAATTCATATCTGATACTGGTCATTCCAAAGTTTCAAATTCAATAAAACAAGAATCTCACAATACATTTTTTTTTCTCTTCAAGGGGAAATTTAGTTGAAGCATCCACCAATTCAAACACATAGTTGAACGAGCATTACAGCAAGATGTATGTTTTGCAAGTATTTGACTGCAGATGTCTGGATACCAATTGGGCTTTAACACAGACTGATGCTCTTCTGAAGCAACGCAGTAAAACCGCTGAACTGTATTTTGCTATTTAAAAGTGTTAGAGTATATACATATCCCAGGCCTCAACCATAAGCTTAAGCTTTTGGTTGAGAGATCGGGAGTTAACAAAAAAAGGATTGATAGATGGTCTTAAAAACAACAGTCATCACCAAGTTGGGTTTGGGTTATATTTGCGAAGCCAAGGAGCAATTGAACGCAAATTATCGTGGACCCCCGGTCCATTAATAATCCTATCGTATGAACTTAATGACACACACCCACCACCAAGTCGGTCACATCAATATTCAATGTTTAGCATTAAAATTTCAATGTTTTGTATATTATAATTATCAACTCGATCTTCCATCTTATTTTTATTGTATACTTTGTATTTGCAATCACTGCAAAAGCTGCCTATTCAAATCAGAAAATTTGTGAATCTGAAGAATAAAATTGGATACAAAGAGAAGTTGGTACTATATGAGTTGGAGATCAAGTTCGGTTATGCTCAATTGTGGGGTGTATTTATAATGCACCATATGGAGACATTTCAATGGGCAGTGAAGATTGGACTGCAATTCTCAATTCTAATCAGGTAATTAGATAGATGTTATGAACTTATAATAATCATTTTAGTACTATATTCACTTATTACACATACTATGATTTATTTTTGGATCATTTGACAGGAATGTTGTTCTTGTCAAGCCAGAGTTGTTACCGCAGTGATCATTGATATATATAATTCATTCCGAGTACACACAAGAAGAAAGTTATGAATGATGCAAGAAGTAGAAGAATGGATTGATATAAAGATAAAGCAGAGTTTGAATATTGAATGCAAAACATTTGAATTTTGGTGTATAAAAGCTGAATATATATTTATTATTAGACATAGAATTATACAATTGAATGTTCAACTTATACTTTAATGTTGCACCTTGTCACTAGAAAAATATTATTAGTATTTTGGATGACATTTTATGTCCTCTTTTTTCGAGTTACATATTGTTTTTCAAATTAATTCATCCATTGTATTGGTTGAACAAGTTTCATATATTGAGAACCATGCTAGAATACCAAAAAATAATGATATTTTCATCAAAACGTTGCAACATTGATTATTGAAAATTGAATATTTAACACCGAAGTTTTTTACTTTGTATGAATAAAATGAACATCAATTTACATTGTTTTTATATCAGCGGTATTTACTATAGAAATTTTCCTATATTTCCAACTGCGATCTGCACGAGACCTTGTGATTTACCTCCCTAAAGCATTAAACCATCTTATATTCTGCGATCATCTATACAATTTAAAAGCCCTCGCTCTTCATCACTATTACAGTAAAGCATTCAGCAACCACTTTGCCTCTGGCTCCATGCAAAACGAGAACACAACTCTACGCAAAATAACAGTAGGCGTAATTAATGTTGCAAATCTTAAGACAAATTTCAAAAGAATAGAAACAAATGTTCAATAGTGTTAAAGCCTGAATTGAAAATTCTGATAGAAAGGAAGCGTGAATATTGCATTCAAAACTTGAAGATTGATGAATGAAATTTTGAATATGAACAATGAAACTTTACACAATGAACAATATATAAGTTGAATATAGTTCACGACGAAATATAGAAGATTGTGATCTTATAAAATTGAGATATCATTAAAGACGTTGAATATGTCTTACTTGTAATAAGTTGAACATTAACCTACTTGGAAATTTGAAATAACAAGGAATTGCGTAAACTACTCATGAAAACTCATACAATTTAAATAAAAATCACAAAATAATTTCATACATTAATACAAAATCTTCATACAAATTAACATAACAAATGTGCAATAACAATATTCAAAACATAATACAACTAAGTTAACATTAGACACATTCCACTCTGTTTTTCAGCATTATTCATCTCTATTGCGTGATCTTCACAAATAACGATTGCTATTCCTTGCATGATCATTCAAATCATGATTCTCATATCCTTGATGATATTTGCATTATTGCTGATTATGTTCATCATTCATCTCTAGTTGATTCATTTTAACCTAAATTTCAAGAAATTTGAAGTATGAATTCAGTATATTCAAATGCTGGATTAGGAGAGGAATTCTTTCTGAATTATTTTGGAAAATGAATCTTAGGAGAGAGAATATAAGTTTGAGGATTATTGAAGAGATGGAAAATGAGAAGCTGAAGCTGGTTTTATTTTACTCTGTATAAATTAGTGGTTTTTATGAAGGGGGTTCATGTAATTTTAGGTGGTCTTAGGTCCAACAATACTAATTGAACAATTGAAGGAGTCTAATTGATGTTTGATGGTTACTCTATTAGTAGTTTATACAAGATCTTGGTACTTGTCTTAATTGGCTGGACATGAATATTCATGGCAATAATCGATGTGCTAATTAAGATGATTATATTTGCTACGGTTGTTGCTATTGTCTATCAGGTTTGGAGGGGTRGTAACTTAGCTTATTGGAGTGATTCGATTCCTTGTATAGTTGTATTCCTCACGAAGTTGAGGAGATTAAATTTTCTATTAAGGCTAACTAGAGTTTTTTGGTTGGTTTGTAAAATGCCTAACAAGTGTTTAGTTTGGTTGAACAATTTGTAATTAGTGCATTATAATACTAACTAGTTTTTTAACCCGCGCAATGCACGAGCGACATTCTTAATTAAAATTTATCTCCTGTATAATTTTGAAAGTATTGAATAGAATATTGACATGAAAATGAGAATGATTAAACATGAGAAACAGAATACCGAAAAAACAAAAGTTTTAAGAAAATTGTTACGTATCTTTTAACATGAATGACGTTTTCATAAGAGACATATCTTAGGTGATTTTTAGGAAGGAAATGATATATTTATTTTTTTTATATCGGTCTACTCGATGAAAATATTAAATATAAATATAGATACAGAATTAACTAATGATATTGTTGTGCGGAGTAGACATTATAAAGATGAAATTGGTAAAATGAAGATGAACAGAGAAATTTGTGAGTTAGAGAATGAAGAGATTATAGAAAGGTATAAAGAAATGCTTATACAATTTTAAACTTGAAGTTAATAGAGGAAGAATTGAATATATGATGTGTCATTATTGAGAAAAAGAGCAATGATGTGTCATTGTGGAGATAGAGAGTTGATTTGTGAAAATAGTGGTTTTTTCACTTTGTCATGTTTCACTTATGTGTTTAGGCCTAGGGGGCGAGTTTTAATATAATAGGTATAGATTTCATAATTGTTTGTTTTATCATTATTGTTTAGATTTGATCTCATTGATTAATTAATATATATGTGACAACGATTTTAAATTTCCATCTTTTTTTTTTGAAAATGTAGCATCCAGGTTCGTTATGGTGTCTTAATTAATGGACATTCAAGTGAAAAATGATATTAATTTGTRAAAATCATATAATTGATTGATTGATAAATTAATTGTAGATTTTTCTCAAATTTGCATTGATTGTGTTTATAATGACTTTGATTTGCTTTAGATGTTGTTTGATTTTTTTTTTTCAAATCTATATATATTCATTAAGGGTAAAAGTCTAATTTCATAGGAGATATCATTGCTCTGGGTTGTGACAACAACATTCCACTAACACTATACGCGCCCTTCTATTTTCTCGAATTTTGTTGGTAGTGAATGGCAAAGGTAAGATAAGATAATATGGTAGTGGAGCGCGGTTATCATTTCCCCATTACTCCCTTATATAGTTTTTTTTTTCGCAATCAAGGAAAATAGGATTTTAAAAAAAATTGTGAAAACAACACAAACTAAAGAAGGTGCGAAGCACAACACAAACTTTATGACATGAATGCATTAATCAACATAAATGAAAATTTTGGCCTAAGATTTGTGCATCAATGTTATAAAATTTGTGTTGTTTAGTCATCCAAAATTATAGTTTATGTTGATTCATGCACCTAAACCATATAAAGAGTAGTTTGTGTTATACCCTGTACCTTGTAAACTTTAGTTCGTGCTATTTGTGCCCCAAAATAGTTGAGGTTGTTTTTGCCAATTTTTCTTTAAAAAATTGTTTAAATTGTTATTTAAAAAAAATATGGTGCTTAATGAGTGAGCCGATCACGAGCCAGGGGTTGCTCGACTTGTGCACGTTAAATTTCGAGTCGAGTTGAACATGATGAGCAACTAGTTAAATGTTTTAGCCCTTTTGAAAACTATATACTCTTGAGAAAATTATTGATTATTTGGAAATTTTGTGAGTAATCCCCACAACTTTTCCAATTTTTGTTAATAACCCCCACAATTTTTTTTGGTAAATAACCTCCACAACTTTGGTCTCGTTATTGAAATCACTCCCATTTGAATGGAGTGTGTTAGAATATAACTTGGAAATTTTCACGTTSAAATGGGAGTGATATCAATAACGAGACCAAAGTTGTGAGGGTTATTTACCAAAAAAAGATTGTGGAGGTTATTAACAAAAACTGAAAAAAATTACGGGGATTACTCATAAAATTTCCAAATATGATATGACATAAATTAAAAGAGGTTCGAACCATTTTGAATGTCCTAACTCCTAAGCTAGTAAAGCTCTCTTAAGGGCATCCACAATAGGTTTGAACTTTTGCCACATCAACAATATATAAASTAKTCTCATAACAAACCCCTACCCAACAATAGTTCAAACCTTTTAAAGGTTTGTTGGTGGGACCCAATAATTTATTTTCCTTTTTATTTCCTAACTTCTACCTAACTTTATTTTATTTACCTTTTTATTTTACACTCCATAACCCACCTAAAATTCCACTTCACCTATACAAATCCTTCTCAACTTTCAAACCCCTAAAATATTCCCAACAATAAAAACCTACCACATCAGCTACAAACCCTCTACAAATCCCTTACGGGGCGTTTGACATGTGGGAATGAGAATTCGGGGAATATAAAGTGAGAGTGGAAATGAGAATTAGAAGGTGGGAATTCGTAAAATAATCCCAATCCTTTGTTTGGCATGTTAGTGGGAATAAAATTAAAAATTTTGAAATCTCATGTTTGGTATGTGAGATTAAAGTAGAGATTAAATTGAAAATTTACCAATTTACCCTCTCATAAGTGAGTTAAAGTATAATATCAATTAATAGGTAGGGATGTTTTAGTCTATTCAACAAAATAATCTCATTCRCACCAAACATTGGATTATAGAAACTTGAGATTAATAATRCCATTCCTACCCAATAATCCCTCATACCAAACGCCCCGTTATTGTGGTATGTGGATGCCCTGAGTAAGGAAACCATACAACTACAAGTCAGTGGGACCAAAATTTTCCGAAGGTATCAAATTCGGTTTGATAAGAAAAACTAGGGTTTTTAGAATCAACAAAAACAACTGAAAAAAATTATTCCAAAATCCCCAATTAACTAAAGTTCCTCTGCTTTTTGTAAAAGTATTGGATTCGTTTTTTTTGTCTTCAAATTCATTTCAATTCAATTCTTCTGCAATCTTCTTTTTCTGCAACCAACTTGTCAACCATGGGAAGAGGAAAGTTCAAGGGCAAGCCCACTGGCCGCCGTCAATTTTCTACCCCCGAAGATATATGTGAGTTTATTGGATTTCACGATTTCTGCTTTATTTTTTAATTTCAATTTCTGTAATTTGTGGTTCACTTTTTAGATCTAATTTGGTTTGAAATTTTGAATCTTTGTTGAAATTTCTGAAATTTTGTGTTTGTATTAGTGTTTCTGATTCAAATTTTTGTTATTGTTATTAGCGATTGGTTTTTATGATTAAACACTTTACAATCTGGAATTGCTGAGCAAACTAATTTTAGTGCGAAATTGTGTTGGTAGAAATTCACGAATTTTAAAAGTGACTGTTTTTTTGCTCTGTGATATTAATTTTTGTGAATTTGAAAGTGTTCAAATTATGTGGAATAAATTTAGCGTTGTTTCTACTCTTAGAAGATAGAATTTGAGATTCTCTTCAGTGTAAGGTTGCTTTAAGCTAATATAACAAGGCCTTGTATATTAATTCAGGCATTGTTTTGCACTTTCTTCGATTTCAAATAGTGAAAAAAATTAATGCCTTTAGGAATTACTCCCGTTATAGTTGAATTCGCTACATGATAAGGGTATGCGAACACGATTTACTAGATAGCTACCTAGTCTTGTTAATTTAGTCCTGGTATACCACAAGCATGTATCAATTCTGATTTTTCTTAGGTCACAGTATGTAGGATTGTGGGGGTATTAGCTAATTAGGTGACACGGGTTGGAGGCAATGGGCTATGGGATATTAAGATGGAGTTTTATTGCTTGGCTATCTAATTAACAATGTTATGGTTAGACAATGTAATCAACTAATCACTTTGTTTTAGCTTTGTTTGAGATTGTGGCAATTGGGTAATTGTAGTGTGTTGTGTAATTCTTATTGGCAGTATTCTTGTATTGTTCAAAGCAAATTTTAAAAGGATAGCTAGTGAATATGTGTGTGGATTTTATATAGTTTGTATTTATTCACATTGGTTCTTTTGGATACACATTCTTATGCTTGTGTTTTTTTGTTTGATAGCCGGTGGTGGATCTTCTCGCCCTCGCACCTTTAGTAAGGTAGTTTAAATATCACGTTATTTGTCAGCAAATTCTAATTGTTTGGTTGAACATGTCTCTAATTTAATTGGATTGGCATTTGTGATCAGCGACAAGAGGAAGAAGAGGAAGAAGACATAGAAGAGCAAGAATCAGAAGAAGAGTCCGATGAGGATACTCAAGTGAGCATTTTTTAGATTTGATCAAATAATATTGCTTTATTATATTGTGAATTTATTACCTTTTCTTCTAGACTAATATCAATTAGTGTTCCATACTAAATATATGTATATCCTGATCATTCTGATTTTTGTTGTCAGCAAAAAAACAAAGGAACACAAGGGATTATTGAGATAGATAACCCTAACATGGTGAAGTCAAAAAACATAAAGGCCAAAGATATTGATGTGAGTTCCAATTAATTTTCTTTTCCTGTGTTCTTTGATCGGTATATACTAGTTATTTACCTTTTCCTTTTCTCTATATCTGCAGCTTGAAAAAACTACTGAACTTTCAAGACGTGAGAGGTTTGTTGATCCCTTTGCTATTGTTATTGTTATTGTTCATTTTGGTTCATGTCGTAAGATGTGACAAAGTTTTATGGTGGTTGTCACTAGCCTACCGCAACCCTCCTCCAGGCTTGGGACTAGAAGTGGGTTTCCCACTGGCGGGGTTTGATTGATTATTGTTATTATTATTATGATTATTATTTTAATATTARTTGGGCTTTTTATAAAATCTCTTAATGCTGTAAAAATATCACGGAATAAAATTTTCTACTTCCAAGTTCCAACCTAGCGACCCTTAATGGAAAGGTCTTCTATTGGCAATGTTGTCTTGGTGATATTGAATGCCTTGTTTTTGTGAATGTGTTAGAGCCTATTCATGGAATGTCTTGGTTAAGATCTGCAATGGTTGGGTGATTGGGTTTGGTGGGCTGAAATTGTATGGGACGGGCTGTTGTCGGTTGATCATCGTCTGTGTACATAAGCCAAGTTGTGTCAACTGGAAAGACTAACTGATTCCTCAAAATAATTCTTGATATATAGACTTTTAGTATTTTTAAGACAATACATATTTGATGATATTCAGGGAATGTCATGGTTAAGATCTGCAATGATTGGGTGATTGGGTTTGGTGGGCTGAAATTGTATGGGACGGGCTGTTTGTTTATCATCGTCTGTGTACATAAGCCAAGTTGTGTCAACTGGAAAGACTAACTGATTCCTCAAAATAATTCTTTATATATAGACTTTTAGTATTTTTAAGACAAGAAATATTTGATGATCATTTTGTTAACATATATTTTACAATCATATCAGGGAAGAGTTGGAAAAACAAAGAGCTCATGAAAGATACATGAAGTTGCAAGAACAAGGGAAAACAGAACAAGCAAGAAAAGACTTAGGTAAATTCTTGGATTTATGCACTTATTTTTCTGTCAACTATTCATATTTGTGAACTTTATGTTTTATTTGCTTTGATTAGTGAATGGAAACTTGTATACCTTTAGCAGTCCCATTTTGACTATTGTATTTCTTCTATTTCAATTTAAGGGTCTGTTTGGTTGGACGTAAAACATTTTCAATGTAAAGTGATTTTCATGGAAAATAGATTTCTATTTTCTTGGAAACAYTTTTCCATTGTTTGGATGCATGTAAAAAAGTGATTGAATATAGGGAAAATGAAGGGGATGTAATGAAGTAGTGAGAGAGGAGTGTACAAGAGAAGGAAGGAAAATAGTTTCCATTCATTTTGGAAGGAAAATGATTTTCCATCATTGTAAGGGAAATTCTATCCCAATGGAAAATAGTTTTACATCATTTGTATACCAAACAATGTAAAATTGGGAAAGAGAGGAGAACACTTTTCACGAAAAATGTTTTACGCTCTACCAAACGAAGCTTTTTGGAGTAGAGATTGATCAATCAAAGCCTTCAGTCCTAATTGGGAAAAAAATGTGATAGGAGAGGAATAAAGAGAATTTATTACCAAAAAAGAAAGTGATGCCTTTCATAGTTTCATTCGAACAGGTGTGGATCTAGGGGGTACTGTAAAAAAATGTGACAGGAGAGGAATATAGAGAATTTATTACCAAAAAAGAAAGTGATGTCTTTCATAGTTTCATTCGAACAGGTGCGGATCTAGGGGGTACTGTAGGGCCATAGGGGCATAGGGTACTGGAGTACCCCATTCCCAAAAATTGAAAACAAAAAAAACTCAAAGAAACCTGTTATTTAATAAATGCGTTTTCTTATGTTCAGATAAAAGACCACTTTTAAGTATAACAGGTCTCTTAGCTTAACTATAAAGTGGTTCCTTATGCATATAAGAGATCATATTTTGTAACAAGAGGTCTCTTAGGTAGATGCAAAGAGAACATATTATCTCTTATATATTTAATGTTATTGTGCACTCTACATTATAACCATTTAATTATTAATGTGTTACACTAATTCATACACTATTCTTTTCATATTTAAGGGAAAAAATAGTCTAATGAATTCATATGATACAATATGTTAATTAAAAAAATGCATATTTAAGGAAAAAAATTAACAAGTATAATTTCGTACCCCCATCTTTAATTTTCTAGATCCCCACTGCATTCGAAACATCTCTTTGCAATATTTGATAATCTCTGATTTTTGAAACCTGAATGTATTGATTAATTGAGTAATATATGAATCCTTGGTATCCGGGTACACCTGGGCAAATAGCATTACGTTCTTTGAGTTAGTCCTTGGTCACAGTTGCGGTTTTTTGCACTGTAAGTTGGACATCAGCTACTTACCTACTTGTTTCTCTTATGCAGAGCGATTGAAATTAATTCGTGAGCAAAGGGCAGAAGCTGCTAGGAAGAGGGAAGAAGAGAAAGCTGGTAAGGGTTTGGTTGTATAACACATTCAGTTTTTCTTGTTTATTGGATTTTCTGTGGGTACAAGTATCTGGACTCTAAAACTACTAATTTGCCACAGCCAAGGAGCAAAAGAAAGTTGAATCTCGCAAATGACAATCTTGAAGGCGAAGGGAAAATATTGAACAAATCTTTGCTTTTCGGCAGCTATATTTATTTGTCTTAAATTTCTGCATAAATGTATCGCAGATTGTGCCAGTTGTGACTTGTGATAACTGTATGCTTCTTGCTTTGAGCTTGATGACTGACCTTGTTGATCTGCTTAAAACAAATGAATATCATACTGTTATAGTCCTATATATGACCAATTATTTTGTGCACTTGATTCTTTGGAAGTTAGTTTTGATTTACGGAGTACAGGCTAAGTAACTTTACACAGACCCGTTCTAGTATGTGGCTTGTGCTAAAATTACAATGTTTTACAACTGCATAGTGATGCGTACAATGTGTCTGTGCTGTCACCATGGAACGTGTAGACAATGCTTCTTTCGATATGCTTGGTAGGCAAACAGACCGGTTGAATCATTCTTCCATCATGTTTCGGTGTATATGTAAACTAATTTCCGGCCTTCGGTAATGTGTTGTGAATTACAACGTCAATAATTTAAGTCATTACTCATTACATATTGTACAAGATTTAAAGTCATTTGCCATTATACCTAGCAATTATACACATCTAGATGTGTATAAGAGACAGTATCTGGACTCTAAAACTACTAATTTGCCACAGCCAAGGAGCAAAAGAAAGTTGAATCTCGCAAATGACAATCTTGAAGGCGAAGGGAAAATATTGAACAAATCTTTGCTTTTCGGCAGCTATATTTATTTGTCTTAAATTTCTGCATAAATGTATCGCAGATTGTGCCAGTTGTGACTTGTGATAACTGTATGCTTCTTGCTTTGAGCTTGATGACTGACCTTGTTGATCTGCTTAAAACAAATGAATATCATACTGTTATAGTCCTATATATGACCAATTATTTTGTGCACTTGATTCTTTGGAAGTTAGTTTTGATTTACGGAGTACAGGCTAAGTAACTTTACACAGACCCGTTCTAGTATGTGGCTTGTGCTAAAATTACAATGTTTTACAACTGCATAGTGATGCGTACAATGTGTCTGTGCTGTCACCATGGAACTTGTAGACAATGCTTCTTTCGATATGCTTGGTAGGCAAACYGACCGGTTGAATCATTCTTCCATCATGTTTCGGTGTATATGTAAACTAATTTCCGGCCTTCGGTAATGTGTTGTGAATTACAACCTCAATAATTCTAGTCATTACTCATTACATATTGTACAAGATTTAAAGTCATTTGCCATTAACCTTTTTGGATAATGGTCATAAAGTTAAGCATGCAGTTATGATAACAGTAACTTATGGTAAATATTCGACAAATTAAGCCTGTATATAATGCAATCATGCGTTTCACCTGATTAGCAAATTGTATCTCCTTACATTTACACTGAGCTAGATTCCATTCATAGTCAACCTTCTGGTAGATGGTATCTCCCAATTCATTAACAAATTGCATCTCCTTAACTGAGTCTTGATTCATTGTCAATTCAACCATGATCCTTGCATATTCTAAAATTCCATGGCAACGCAAGGACTCCACCTTCACTCCTATGCTGAAGGGATTGCCCACCATCCGAATCAACCAACGGAGCATCTTCCCCAATCAAAGCACCAGCCCTGAAGCCCTTATTTATTCATACGTTGTGTTTAATAGTTGCTCGTTGAGTTGCTTGTCGCGTTGCCTATTTGGATTAGGAGTTGGTTGTTGCATACTTTTGATTTGGAATCCTACATATTGTGTTGCCTATTTGTATTATGAGTCGATTGTTGCATACTTTTGAGATGGAATGGTACATATTAGTTAATGAGTAGATTCACATGGAATGTTACATATTGTCATGATTTTTTGGTTGGATGTAGCATTAATGGGATTGTTTGAAGAGGAAGTATATTGTCACAATTTGTTGGTTGATTTTTTTTTTTTTTTTTTTTTCTCAAATGATGATGGGGACTGAATACACCAATTAATGATTTAGTTTGATTTGCTCCACAGTCCATGTTATTGAACAATTGTTTTTTCCCTTGTTTTTTGGCAAAGGGTACAAGGTAGAAAACAGGTTAATCACCTTTTTCGACATAAACAGTCGGTATATGGGRAACGAAAACCTTGCTCCTAGTAACACTACTAACAATAATAAAACTAAACAACTGATACAAACGAGTCACTACTCCTCTTAGAATAACACTAGAAGAAGATGAACAACATAAACTAACAAAATAAAGAACGATATAAAATATTGAACTAAATCTTGTTCTCCTGGCGACTGAATGAAACTGATGAGAGGAACCTGCATGCACAGACCGAAACACATGGACCATAGGAATCGCATAGAAGCCATGACCTGCAGAGTAATCCCAAAGACCGAATGTCATAACCTGTGATTCTTGGCTTTGATGAAGAGACGTCCGAACTCCAAACTTGAGACGACTCGGAACAAGTACCCTCCCTTAGGGGTACCTTCAAGCTCTCGTTGTACGAGAGTTTTGTACACGTTGGAGAGCCACACGCCCACAAATAGGTTGCCTCCATTAGAATAAAAGCTTTGAYGGCAATGATAAACATCATTGCTAAAATAAACACGCTCCTTTGAGAGAAGCTTAAGGACAAAGGCCATTGGCTCAAACACGACTTCAGACAGTGCCATTTTATAGCCCGTTGGTTTTATACTAGACAAAAATGAGTAGAATGCACAAAAGTTTTGATAAACAAATCTCCTAGTTTGAATACCCTTATTAATGTCACTCAAAATCAATTCAGTAGGATGAGAAGACTGATATTTATAACTTTTAAAACCTGTATTCACTTGTGCATTCTCTCCAGCATTACCACTAGGCACATGTTCCCCCTCAGCTGATGCATTCTCTTGATTTTCTGAGGAAACAGTATGCAAAGTGTTCTGCAGCTGGTCTACTACATGATTCGGGTCAACCTGATCATTGATAYTTCTCCCTGAMTTATTTGCCTGTTCACCATCTTCATGTGGATTTTCCTCCGCAACTTCATCRTCAAATGCATTATCAGACTCTCCATCACCAGTTGGTGGTGGACCAGTAAGTGAGTTTGGTTCCCTGACCTGTGCATCATCTTTACCAGTGAACTATTCTCCGGTGAATTCCAATAAGCCTATGGTATCATCATCTGTAACCTGTGGAATCTTAGAGAACATGTTATGCAATTGTTCCTTCCCATTGTTATGCACATAACACTTACAACCAAATATCCTCAAGTGTGCAATATTGGGTTTTCTTCCCCTTAAGAGTTCATAAGACTTCTTCAGAATGGGACGAAGCAGTGCTCTGTTTAGAATGTAGCATGCTGTACTTACTGCTTCCTCCCAAAAACTCTTAGGGAGACCACTTTCAATTCAACGAGCATTGTTCTGACCATCTCCTCTAAGGTTCTATTCTTCCTTTTCACTACTCCATTCTGTTGTGGAGTTCTTAGAGCTGAAAAGTTGTGACCAACACCATTGTCCCTGCAGAAGTTTGTAAAACTAGCATTCTCAAATTCAGTACCATGATCAGATCTTACRGCAACCAYTGAACAGTTCAACTGGTTCTGTAACTATTTTACTAACACCTCGAACTCTTCAAAGGTCTCATATTTGAAAGACAAGAATAGAGTCTAAGTGTACCTGGAATAGTCATCAACCATAACACATACATACCTGTGTCCGCTCTTGCTCTGCACGTGCATAAGACCACACAAATCTATGTGGATCAGTTCAAGTGGTCTGCTTGTACCGACCTCTCTCTTTGGCTTAAAAGATGATTTGACATGCTTTCCTTTCACTAGTAGAAAAATTGTCTTAGGTAACCATCGTTTTTGGGCTTTAGGTAACCAACATCGATGGTAACCTCTGTGACAGTTACCTAAAGTCAATTAATTTGTAACCAACAAAATGATYGTTACAATTAACATGSTATTGGTAACTAGTGCGGGGACTTTGGTTAAAAACTGTTGATTTAACTGCATTTGGTTAATGAACTGAACTGAACTAATTGAACTGAATGAGCCACAAATGAAAATTAAACTGAATTAAAGTCCTTCAATCAACTATGAACTGCATGTAACTGAACTGAAACTGAACCGAATCTGAAACCGAAATCAAACTGAACTGAAATGAACTGATCTTAAGAAAACCAAACTGAACTGTAACTGAATTYAAATTAACTGAAAATCAAGAAACTGATTTAAACTGAACTGAACTGTAATTGAACGAACRTTGAACTGTTTTAAACTGAATTAAAATTTGGTTTAAACTTAATAATTTCATACTAATGAAATTGATTTGAATATGATAAATTGTAATTCAAAMAGGACAATAATACTAATTTGATGATAATATTAATGATCTTGATTTTAGGAAAGTAATTACTAATTTGTGTCATTAAACCTAACATATACTTCGTATTTCATATACTATTAAATGAGCTCAATCAGAACCACAAATAAACTGACATTTTATATTTATATTTTATAAATAATAAAAAAGTAATAATGGGACAACTATCCCAGTATAGATAATAATGTAGGCTAATTCRAAAGCCAACAAAATAATAAAAGGCTCCARAAACTTACCCTTTTTTATAAGCCTTGTAAACCAATGCATTTTTTCATTTTTCGATGTGGGAACTTTACTCTTCTTCTATTGGTACATATCTTTGAGGCAATATTTGTGAGTCTCATACTTTAACTCTACCGAAATAAAGCAAAGAAACATCTACTACGGTAATTTTTTTTTGGCAATAATAAGGACAAACAGACAAAGCAAATAACATGAAATTATCCAACCACAGTACATATATGTTTTAAAAGTAATAAAAAAGAAGACTTTACACTCAGCCCATGATTCAAGTCCAATACAGGTAAAATGACAAAGGACACAGYGCCATGAAATAGAAATCAAAGGTAAAAGGGTTGTTTTATAATGTAACTGACCCTTTCTCCTTTACTTCTAGTCGATGTGGGGTTCTTATTAATTTGTGATCAAATGTTAGTGTGAACTTTTAACACAAAATAAGTAAAATAGCAAAGGACATAGGGCCATGAAATAAAAATCAAAGGTAATATATACTTATATTGAACTACTGTTATTCAACTTTTAGCATCAACTTTTAGCATCATCATTTGATATATTGATCTACTTCGTAATATATACTTTATACGGAGTATATAGGTTTTATGTATTAATAGTTTGATCAAATACGAATATACAAATTTGATCTAATACGTATACGATTTGTATTGACGGTGATCATATCATCTTGTATGTGTAATTATACTTATATTGAACTATAATTATTCAACTTCGATCATCATCCTTTTATATATTGATATGATACGAATATACAATAAAAAACCGACACACCTAACAAAAAGTGTTATAATAATTTAGAAAATAGTATACAACTTAATCACCAAAACTGTAATGGTTAAAGTGCGAAACTAAATTCAACGGAAGCATTTCTTAAAAATAAATTGATAGTTACACAGTTACCCGTTTGAACCGAAACCATATGGTTTGGTTAATCACTAATTACTCACCCCAAAACATTACGCTTAAAATACAAAACTGAATGCAACTGAATTCAAACTGAAAAAATTGAAAATAATATAATGAACTGATTGAACAGAACCCGTATGGGTTGAATCGAAATCAACAGCAACTGAACRGAACTGAACTGAAAAGCCAAATCAACTGTGTTGGTTTGAAACTGTAAAGTTATAACTGAAACAATTTAAGCTAAGGAAAAAAACTGAAATCAACTGAACTGAAATCAGCTGAAGTGTTTGGTTCGAACCATAACTGAACTGGTTAACTGAAGTCCCTCTTCTATTGTTAACCACTTTCTTACAAATATTCCCTTAATTACATTGACTTTTTGGTTTGTATGGTTACCTAAAAAACCTTATATGTAACTGTCACAACATATGTTGGTTACCTATAATGTTTTTTTTGGATAATCAAGAGTTTACATATATTTGTACACAATTACTTATACTAGTAGCCTAAAGAAAAACTAATTATTAATAAATTTACAAATATAAAATTTAATATTATATTTAGTTATAAACAATATATATTACATTGTTTTATGGAAATATACATTGTAAATAATAAAAATTAACATCAAACTAATTAACCCAATATCTGGATATTATTTAATAACAAGAGTAAAAACTAGAAAATATTATTCTCATGAATCCCGAATAATGACAATTGAAGTAGCAACAACTCGGACAACTGCACAACTGCAGCAGCAACAACAACTCAGACAACAAATAGCACCATAGCTCGCTCACTACAGATGCTTTCATCCATTAAAGTTCTTCACAAGTACAATACCTTTATGCAGTTCACAAGATCCTCATTATCATCAGATGAAAGAGCAAGATTTTCAAAAACCATGGAAATGAAGTACATAATTTTCTGCATAAACAAGAAGACTAG
>SNQN01001795.1:1022-18887 GCA_008642245.1 Bassia scoparia | reverse complement strand
AGCCCAAAACATATTTCGCAATTGAAAATTGTCAATATGATTTATTAATTTATTAAAATACTAAAACTCTACGAAAATTTATAAACAAAAACTACTTACGAACTATAATGTTCTTTTTATTTTAACAAAAACTTCATTCCAACTAAATTTATGTATTAAGTTTTTTTAATATGAAAACTTCCCATCTATTTCACAAACAAAACTACAATGGATAAATGCATCATAGAGTAAACCAAAAAAACTGCTTCATAAAAGTTTCTGCTCATGTCAATAAGCAAATTCAGAATATACAATCACACAATGTAACACCAATTAATAAAGARTAACTAGTATTTTGGRCCGGACAATACTCCGGGTTAACACTTGTTTTAATACATAAATAACAACTAAATTTAAATTCTAATGGTCAAAATACAAATTATTTTCTCATAAAAAACTTACAAATTATTTGTAACAACAAAATCATACAAGTTATTTAAAGAAATTCAAGTATACTTACAATGTACCCATACAAGTTATGATTTCATGCATTTGATAACATGATAAATAATATAAAACATAAAGGAAATTAAATAAGTAATGTTGTCTAAAAAATTAAATAAAACAAAGTCAATAATATATTTTGTATATATAGCGAAGGAGAAAAACAATACGATGAACGAAAAAATTGAATGAATTGTTTTATCTACTTCGTAGTAAAAAAATAATTAAGGTTTTTTAATTCGGAAAAAATAATTAAATAAATCTTTTAAAACTAAATAAAAAACTTATAAAACTAAAAAAGGAAAAAAGAAAAGAACAAAAAATCTTTTAATAGCGGCAAAGAAGGGGAAAAAAAGAAAATTTTTAAAAAGTAAAAAGTAAATGGGAAAGTGACACAAGTCAAAAATGTATGTAAAAACCAAGTTATTAAGTATAGTATAGATTCCACTAAATATCAAAACAACTGAATGATGCTAATCAATTCATCAACGAAGAAAAAATTAATACAAATTATATAATATATATTCGCATCTAAATAAGARTTTATTTTTGATTTTTTTAAAATAATAAGATAATAAAATAACAATTGATTAATAATTGGGTAATTAGATATGTGTCAGCTATGTTATCTTTTTTTAAGGAAAAGAATTCAGAGTTAAACACATATATTCTGTATATATTCATCATCAATTCCTTTTTTTTCTTATATTTGTTGTTTTTAAATAATAAGATAATAAAATAAAAGTTGATTAATAATCGTTTTTTTTTTGCCAAAAAAAGTTAAATAATTTACTGTTATTTGAAGTATGAATAAATCGTTTTTAAAAGATAAATTTAGGAAGTATAATTGAGAAGATTAAAAGAAGTTTTGTACTTCGTATTCAAGATTACATCAATCACAAAGAATAATTATAAATGAATAAAATTGCTTACTTTTAATTTATGTTAATTCAATGCTGCAAATTGCAAAGCTCCTTTGAATCTTTGATAGTATGATGTCGCATGTATTATAATTCTTGTATGCTGCAAAATAATGAGAAAACTATCAAATTTTCCAAACTAATTCATTGAAAAAAATTGTGTTGAGTTTGTGAATGAAATAATAATTTATAATATACAAATAAGAAGTGTAACCGTTAATTGTGATGGTAGCTAATCTATTATGATGAACAATTTTCATATTTACAAAAARGTCATTCCAAAATAAATTTATGTTCTATGTTCTATGATTATTATTATATATAAATTCAATTTCACTTTTTTTACACATTTCATTGATCTATTTAAAAACTAAACACACTTCAATGATTTTTCTCACTTAATTGCAAGGAAAACTTGACAAAAAAATATGACATCCAATTTGCAATTCCAAATAAAGTAAAACTATAGTACTTACCATAGATTTTCTCTCTATCAAATGTAGGCCTATGCGATGAACATACAATTTTACAATTTCCTGTTCAAATTTAGAAATTATATTGTTATAATAACAGTATAATTTGTTGTAATACAAACAAAGGGAATATGAAGCAAACATGGGGTGAGAAGAGCATACCGTGTTCTACAAAGAATTTGATGTGTATAGAAATGATAACTGACTTTTGTATTTAATTGTATTTTTTAACGTAATTATTATTAAGTACAAGTTGGATTTTCCCCTTTTTTTGGTTTTTTAATTAAACAATTATGAGGGAGCCTTATTTTTTGGGTTTTTAGTTAGGTTTGTTTGCATTTAACGTAATTATTTAGTAGCTAWTTTTTTTTTGTTTTTACATTTTTTGTTTGTTTTTAGTTTAGTTTGTTTGCATTAGACGTAATAAAATTGAGTGGTGAAAGTGGGAATGAGAATTTGGGTAATATAGGATGAGAATGAAAATGAGAATTGAAATGTGGGAATTGGTAAAATTATCCTAATCCCTTGTTTGGTATTGATTTGGGAATAAATGAGGATTTCAAATGAAAAAAAAGGAAATAAAATGGAATATAAAATAGGTTTTAGCAAAAAAAAAAAAAGGAAAAAGAAAAAAAATTAATTCCCTTCCAAATACCAACCCCCTTGTGGGTGTTTGGTAGATGAAAATTGGAGGTGGGAATGGGAATATTATTCCCATTTAAACCAAATTCCATTGTCTGGTAAGTTGGAATGGGATTAAATAAGGGAAGGGGAATGGAAATAAAAAGGGTGAATTCCCYCCATTTTATTACCTWGGGGGTAGGTAATAGATGGGAAATTCATTTTTTTTCTTTTTCCTTTTTCTTTTGGCAAAACATTTGAGACAATTATTAACGGGGCGTTTGGCTAGAGGGACAAGGATAAGAAGGATAAGGGGGTGTGACAAGGATAAGGATTTATTTAGAGGGATAAGGATAAATTTAAGTATATCCTTTGTTTGGTAAGAGTTGGGAATAAGATTGTGTTTTGTAATAAAATTACACATGTATCRTTAAGGGGTGTTTGGTATGTGGGTATATATTGGTGGGAATGAGAATTTTAATCCCAATTTGCTAAATTTCGATGTTTGTTTTTGAGGAATGAGATTATTTGAGGGAAGGGGAATGAAATTATTTAGTGTCTATTCTCTTATTTTTATTACCTAAGCGGGGCATTTGGRAAGTGGGAATGAGAATTTGGGAAATATAGAATGYGAATGAGAATTGAAAGGTGGGAATTCATAAAATATTCTCAATCCCATGTTTGATAGATTTGGGAATAAATTTAGGAATAAATAGTACTTCGTATTATTATTTTCACCAACCTTCCTCTTCCCTTACATTTCATTAATGGCAAAATAGTAATTTACATAATACTATTTATTCCTAGATTTATTAAAATTTACATAATACTATTTATTCCTAGATTTATTCCCAAATCTACCAAACATGAGATTGAGAATATTTTATGAATTCCCACCTTTCAATTCCCATTCCCATTCTATATTCCCCAAATTCTCATTCCCAATTGTCAAATGCCCCGCTTAGGTAATAAAAATAAGGGAATAGACCCTAAATAATTCCATTCTCCTTCCCTCAAATAATCCCATTCCCCAAAAACAAACATCGAAATTTAGCAAATTGGGATTAAAATTCCCATTCCCACCAATATAATCCCACATACCAAACACCCCTCTGCGAGTAATAAAAAACGGACAAAGTATAAAAAAAAACCAAAAACAAATGTTCAACTACAAGCGCATTTTAGCACAATTCTTGGTTTTGCCCTTTTTCAACATTTTTATTTTAAAAATCTCAAATATTTTCCCCCTCTTTTCGTCGTCTTCTTCTTCTCTTCTCTTGTTTAGGGTTATATGGAAAAACCGCAATCACTTCTCCTCCAGTCCTCTCTTTCTCTCTCCTTTACCATTAAACATGAGTTTCTTAAAAGAGCAGTAAATTACTGCATTTCCACTGGATTGCATTAGAAACCCCATTCTTCGTTGCATCGTTTAATTATTGGGTCCAAAATATTTCATTACTCATTTGCGACATGAAATTCTTCGTTGCCACTGGATTGCATTAGAAACCCCTTTCTCTCTCCTCTCCTTATAGCCGTTTGGGGTGGCCCCACTCGACGGACGGCGTCTCTGTGTCTGCTCTCTCTGATGTTGCGCTGCTGCTATTTGTTGCGTTGCTGCTGTTGTTGTGTGGTTGCTCGATCTTAATACTGTATCATTGTTAGGGTTTCGGTTTTTTAAGGTATTCTTCTTCTATCTCCTCTTCTTCCCCCAATTTTGTGTTCAATTCTTTATCTATTTATAATTTTGTTCCAATTTTCAGTTTTTTTTTGTTTCAATTATTTTGCTAGAGTTTTGTGTGAATTTTGTTGGAATTATTTATGAGTTTTTGTTTCAATTATTTTGCTAGAGTTTGTTGGAATTATTTATGAGTTTTGTTTCAATTTCTATTGTTTGMGAGGATGTATATTGTTGTTTGTATATTTTTGGGGCACTTTTGGGGCTGAATTGAAGACCAACAATGAAAGATAATAATTAAATTATAACAAAGCATAACACACATTGAAATAATTTTTTTTTTTTTTGAGAAGGAACCTATAAAATAATTATGTTTTTGCAATGGTGGGTTTTCGATGCAAATTTCTTCAATGTTTTCGCAATGATGGGTTATGTGATTCTTGCAGAAGAAACATGAATATTGATAACCAAGATTTGCACGGTGTAGCATCAGGAAGCAGTAGTAAATTTCACACTGTTCAGCCACTGAGAGACCTTGAATCTAACTGGGGTGTTGACCTTGCTAAAAATCTCGAAGATTATCTTCTCAAGATTTGTTCCGGTGAAATTTCTGCTGCCGATGATGCCCATCTTTCTGTGAATTTTGCTGAAGGTTTGTAAAGTTTTAAGCTTTTTTACTGTTTGGATTTTTTTTTAATTATTATTATTTTTTTTGGGTATTAATATTTTTTTAATTTTATTTTTTGGAAAATTGTAGCTGCTTTATTGCTTCAGGGTTCGATACAAGTGTATAGTCGTAAGGTTGAATACCTCTACAACTTGGTGTTGCATGCTTTGGAGTTTATTTCTCAAACAAGGTTTGGTTTTCTGTGTTTGATTTTCAATTATGACATGAATTAGAGTTTTGAAGAAAGAATTAATCTTTTTGTTAGACCTTTAACAAAATGTTGTATGAGTTGCTATAAGAATGAAATTGGATAATGCAATTTACTTTATTCGGTCATTTCTTGTCAAACTTTAATGATGGTATTGGATAAAAAGAATGTATCAATATGATTGCTGACTCCAAACTCCAATTCTCCAAAGCGTTGTTGGAATTTTTTTCATTAAAGACATAATATATTAGGCTTATTTTTTTAACGAACGTATAATTTGTTAAGTTAATGAATAATCTGGAATGGTGAGTTGGTGACTTTGTGGCCATCCCATATTTTGTTAAGGACCTAATATTTTCTCGATGGTAATGTTGTGATGAAGCAATTTACTTGTGACCTTATACCTTTCCACCAAATACCCTTGTAATCTTTTCCTCTTTTGCATACCTGTTTGAACATAAAACTGATGCAAGTAGCTATTGTATAGCGTTCTGGTTTGTTAAGGCATAAATTTGTGAACAGCAATGCAGAACAACTATCATCATCACAATCCATTTAGTGTTGTACACCTGTCCAGAACCGGACCGGATCAGACCGYAATCGGCTGGAATGGTTGATCGGAATGATCAAATTCTCAAGACCAGATCTAAATTATTTCGGACCTGGACCGGACCRGAATATTCTGGTCCAGTTTTGGATTGGTTTGGACCGGTTTTGAATAAAAAATAGTATTTTCGCTTTTCATATTGCCTCACAGGTCTAAACCAGTCCAAAATATGGTCTGAACCGGCTCGTGTTCAGTGGTCTAAACCAGTCCTTAKTTTTTTTGGTTTAAAATTCAAAATAGTATTTTTTTTTTTCAATTTCATTTTCACCCGGAATCCTTAATTTCTCTAGACCAATGACCGGTCCGGAGGTGCAGGTCTGCTCCAAACCGGTACAAAATACGGTCTGGACCAGTTTGTGTTCACCCCTAATTCCATTCATTAGTCAATTTTCAGCCAGTATTTGAAATGACAATTGTCAAATAAAAAAAGGTGACAAGCATATCTTGGCTCTTGGGTTCCTGCTGAAAGAACTAGCCCTCTATCTGTTACAATTAGAAACCTGGTAAATTTGTTTGCCTTGTGGCATGTTAAAATCTAGGAAAACAAATGGCTAATAGCCCCTTCCTTTTATTTTAGCTGTCATACTTGAGGAATAAAAAAACTAAGGGAACTTTTCATATTGCCTCACATCCCATTCTCTACATTACCATAAAGTTGGGTTTAGTGGCACATTCAATGTACTCATTGTTTAATTATGGAACTTGACAATCATACCCGGTCTTCCTACAACAGGAAATTTTGACAATTATATGGATTTTTGGCTATTGGGCTTTCTAACACTAAAATTTGTCAGCTAAATTTGGGTTAAGGTAGTAGTATATTTCAATCAGGCTTTGCATAATTTGTACTAAGGCTCTATTTTTGTATTTACTTTGATGTGGGTTGAGTGACTATTACTCAAGGGAATCATTGTTAACTTTTATTTTTGTAAATAGAACACAAGATAATGTGGAAAGCGCTTCAGTCCAGCCTGAAGCCAGCTCATCCTATGCAGTTCATGATGTGGATGATCAGTTTTGGATTTCAGACGATGTTCCTGGTATACGGCTAGTTTCTGCTTAAATATATATAAGTTCTGGAGAATTGACTTGGATTTAGGGACTCTTGTTTCTCTTTAATTGGCAAGTTTCCATTTATCAACCTAACCTTGATTCCGTGGCAGTTGATGGGAAGAATTGCCTGGATAATGTCACCAGCAAGGACAATTCGTTGGACCAATTCATCAAGCCACCTGCTAACCTAGTTGTCCATGAAGGTGATTGCTTAGATTCTACCGATGATGGAGGAGAACTGGAATCATACCTGGTAGCCTTAATGTCTCATGTTCATTTTTAGTTACTGATAATATGCTTCATCTTTAATCTAATTATTGTGTTTCGTATATGTTTGCAGCTGGCCACCAACAATCTCTATTGTGATTTTATTCTTTTAGATCCATGTGATGCGGCAGCAGTAAATGAGTTTCTAAAGGATGATAAATCTGGTGACAAACAGCATAGTATTCACAGAGGAAGCTCGCTGATTTCCAAGGCACACAAAAGTTTTTTTTCTCCTAGCAGGCACTCTGGAGGGACAGCCCGCAAGTCATCTGTCAAGAAAGGGTTGCAGGCTTCACCTCTTGGTGATGCCAACCAAAAGGCAAACAACGATTTTGAAGCAGGTCCTGATAACCATTTTTCTGAGAATGGGAACTTTGGGTTTGAATCAGATGATAATAACCCGCCGTATGAAGGATTGAATGATTCAGATTGTGATAGTGATGATCCTTGGAAGCCTTTGAATCCCCATGAACCTGGAAACTTAAAAGTGAAGCCATTCAGAAAAGGTCCTTTAAAGTGTTATTAGCACATGCTCTTAAGTTTATCTTGGTGGTGTTGTCCCTGATTTCTATTTTTGTCTTATGTTTAATGTCAAGCAGTAAAAGCTTTTAAGAGAATTGGGAAGATGAAGAACAGTAGTGTAGTCTCTCAGTTTCCCGTAGCGAAGCTGCATGGAACAGTTAGTCCTGAGCTCATGGCGATATGGGAGTTGCACTTCCGTGCTCGCAAAAGACAGGAAGAAACTGAGCCATTGTATGAAAAGGTCTGTTCTTATTTAATATCGATTTGGATTTTGTTTTGCATGTTTGGGCTTGCTTGATTTTTTTTGTCAATCTTACATGCAGCTGCGCCAAACCCTTGTTGACGGACCCCTTAGTGATACATTTGGCCCTCCTAAGAGTGGTGACACAGAAGATATATTTGATGATGGGATCAATGATTTTGATCAACCCGATTTTGACATGCCAGATGTTAACTACATGGATGAACAAGTAAATTTTGAGGTAGATAAGGTCAGTGAAGCTTAACATATCTCAAATGTTTACTTTATTTCTTTTGTTTTCTTTTTTGTTCACCAGTCCCACCTAGACTTTTCATGTTTATTCTTGCATAGCTTCAACTGCTAATATCTTTGATTGCATGTTACTAAAAATAATAAAAAGTTGACATCTTGGTGAAATACTTCCTGTGTTTCTTTTRGCATGCAACAGTTTTCCTATTAGGGAAGTTTAATATTATGTGCAACAATTGTCAATTTCCTTCTTTGCTTGTCATTCCTCTCTATATCTTTCTTTACCACATGCACCTTATTCTCTTTGTATATCCCTTTCACCCTCAAAATTAAGATTTGCATAGGAGTATGTGCCTTCAAATTTGTTGCACAAAAAAAAAAAAGAAGACGAAGTATATAGAGACAAATATAACAATATTTGTTATTTACTTTATCCCTTTTCTTTAACTTGCAACCATTTGATTTTAATTCTATTCACATGTATCGCTCCAACTTTTGAAAATTCACACAAAAGGAAAGATAAAGCTGTTGACATCAAAATTACACGGACCTACAATAGCTGTTTGAGTTCTTTCTTTTATTAGTCTCWATGTGTATGTTTTGAAAGGATCGAAACTATACTTGGAGAACTTTATCAATACTTAACTAAAGACAGAAATTGTAAAAGTTGTGACAGCCGTGAAAGTCTAAGCCTTGGAAGTAATAAAAAAAAGAGGAAGCGTATACTAGTAATTAATATGATAAAATTATAGTCCAGTAGCCTGATTGAAGATATGGTGTATTTTCCAGTTGGTGTTGACATTGATTAGGAATAGGGAGAAGCCTAAGCAATTGCAACTAATGATATTTTGTTTGTGAAATCATAGACTATATTGTCAGCTAATTAACTTATAAATCAATGCAGCATGACAATTTTGTTGCTGCTGCTGCCAAAGATCTAAATGAGGATCCTACTTTTGAACCTAGCCTGGAAGATCTATGTCGTTCTCATCTGGTAAGAGGTTCCTTCATCACAGGCTCACCGCCCATCGGTTTTAGATTTTATTTTATTTTATTTTTGCATTCAGTACTGCTACAGTTTGTTAAGTTTGTCTGGATAGCATGGAAAAAGATTGGTAGGAAAGATGGGGCAAGGAACGTTGAGCTTCATTCTTTAAACTCCTTTGTTGAAACACGGGAAATTTGCCCCCTTAACTCTTTTTTTWAATTTTTTTTTAAATAAATTTTATTTTATTTAATTAATTAATTTATTTTTTTCAATACATCCAAACCGTGTTAGTCTGTTGAGTGTTTAGAGTTTACATCTACACATCAAGGGAATTATGTTGGATATGGGAAGGTTCCATATTTGGGTGAGTTGAAAGATAGTAGGGAGGACTGTTACTTGCTTTACCTTTGTGCCTGGTTTTTGGCCATGAGCAGCTTCTAACTGATTTACTGAGTTGTGCCAAGTCAGCCCAAACCATGTTGCGACCATGGATCAATCCATGTACCTAGATGATCGTTTTGTCTTGGCCCAAAATTCAAAAGTAATGATCATTATCATGCCACCCACCTTGCTTTGGCATATSCTATGTTGCACGGGGACGGCATGTGACTGCCGTACCGCGTCCRCGGGACAAAACYGGGACGGGGACGGCGCGGTGACGGCTCGGGGACGTCTCGGGGACGCGTTGACTTTGCGGGGACGGTCAATCAAATTCGGGGACGTTTCGGGGACGCGCATGAGTATTACAGCCGTTCCCAAGGGCATTTTCAACCTAATTTTTTTTTTAAAAAATACCCTTATCTTAATGGTTTATGTTTGTTTACTGATTATTTATTTATTTATTTATTTATTTATTTATTTAATGATTTGTATTTATTTATTTATTTATTGATTTTTATTTATTTATTTACTGATTTTTATAGCTTTTTTTTTCTTTGCATTCAAATAATTTAGAGGAATTACATGTTATTGGATTATTGTGATTTTGTCAATTGTGGATGAATTTTGTAAATTATAATTAGTTATTGGAAAAATATATCAACACCATTCTATTATTTTGAAATTACATTGAACTTAAAATGACAATCCTTAGTATTTTTTTTTAAATGTGGTAACTTATACTCCGTAGCAAACATTGGACTAAGTTATTTGTATTGTTATTTTATTTTGTTACATTAATATTTCTCTTTTTTTTTGCAATAGTCTATTTTTTTGTAAAAAAAAAAATTCCCGTCCCCAAAGCCGTCCCCGTACCCGGTAATTTTTGAAATTGCCGTTTCCCGTCCCCGTACCCGTATATGTCCCCGTACCCGTCTCCGTGCAACCTAGGGCATATCATATGCCCAAACAGCCAAACCCTATCCTAGAAACCCATAGCACATATCTGCATACTTGCAGGCAGCAGGCTGGCAAAGCTTGGTAGCATTTGTCACTCAGAAGACTAATTTGTTGCTTTATGTTCTGTAACTAGCAGCTGCAGGCTACGAAACTTCTATATGTTTACATGGCCTTGGTAACATTGGAATATTGTGTCTATAGAAGGCTTATGTAGCTAAACCTGAGGATACAGTTAGTATCTCTAAGCTGGATGTAAAATACGTAATATCTGTGTCAAGCATAAGGAATGACTGTGTGTGTACTCAATGCTTAGGGTTCATCATTTTCCATTCCCAGGCTTTATTGATTTTGCTGTAAGAGGATTGTTTGACTTGAGTATGAGACTCAAATTAAGTTTCTGTTGAGTTCAATGCTGTTTCCATTATCACACACAAGCTCAATTACTGGAATAAAGTAGCACTTAACTCATTGATGATTCATGTAGGGACCTCTTTTTTTGTGGTTTAGGGTTTGTATATGATTGATCTAATGCTATGAATGGCATTATATTTTCCCCCAGGATACCCTCCTTGCTAGCATAGCTGAAAATGAGAAACAGACTGAGTTGGCTGCTCGTGTTTCATCATGGAAGCAGAGAACAGAACAAGACTTGGAAAAGGAAGTATGCATTTTCAACCTTTGTTGTACAGAGTTTAGTCCTTTACTTGACCTGTTTTAGTTTGTATTTGCTTTGATTTGTCAAGAACTTAGGCAGTTGTGTTTTTGCTTCAGGATTTACGGCCACCATTTGACATACATGAATATGGTGAAGCGATTTTGGGAAAATTATCACTAGATGAAGAGGAAAGTGTATTGTCCTTTGGTGTTGTGGTAGAAGGACAAGAGAAACACGAAATTGCCCGGACCTTTTCTGCACTTCTGCAGCTGGTAAGATTTTAGGCAGCATCTAAAACATTTATTATTATTTTTTTAATTTCGCAGTTTATTTTGCTGCAGCATATGGTAAGTTTATTTTTTCACTTTGTAGGTAAATGACAGAAAAGTTGACTTAGATAGAAGCACTTCTACAAGTGATTCTTTCTGCTACACTGCTGTGAATCCATTTCATGTCCGGCTACTTAGCAATGCTAATGTACCCAAGAAAATGCAATTTCAAGTTACAAAGAAAAGGCAGAAATCTCCCAGCAAAAGGGGAAGCAACAAAAATGAGAGTCACCATGTGAGCAGACAACACTCCGTTGTCCTATCACAATCTTCAGGATCTAGATCGAGAGCTATCTTATCTCAGCCAAGTTGTAAATTTGACGTGAAGCTCAAGAAGGGCGGTTTGAGTTGCACTCCGGAAGGGAAGCGTAGGCGAAGATCTCGGTTAATCGAGTCAGTTGACATATGATATGCTTGCTTTTTGGAACGCATAATTCTTGTGTAGCATTATTCGTCCTTTAACACTGCAAAGTAGCATCCATTTGACATAATTTGTAGGTTTAGGTTAACTAACTGTGACAAGTGTTTTTAACAATTGACCTCCTAGTAGTAGTTTATGTCAGTATTCGTACATGTAATTTTTAGTCCTAAGAATAATTGTAACATGTTTAATCAGTCAAGTAGCTGTATCTACTCTTGTAATATARGTATCACAATCTTTGGTTGTAAGCTTTCATTGGTATATTTTTTAAAATTGGATATTTACWTGAGTATGGTTTTTAAACAATTATACATTCCCCCAATGTGTGCAACGTTTGTAACCAATTGAGAGGGATGTACACCATGTTTGTTTCTTTAATACACATTTAGCTAATTAGCCAGGTAATTAATCTTAAGAGTGATGGGTTGGGATTACACCTGTCAAATTGGTCTGTCAAWGTCAGATTTTGGTCATTTATGAGCCGYTCATTTTTCAATAACAGGTCGAATTCTTTTTTAATGATCTAAAGTTTTCGGTAACAGGTTGGTCAATCGGTCAAGTATTTTTGGGTGTCTATTTTTTTTTTGTTTTGCAAAAATTAGACCAATTATTAAGGTTTTTAAGAGTTAAAAAATGTATAAAGGGACTAAATTAACTAGAAATTGTTCATTAAACCATATAGTTGCGCATAATACAACAATGCATGACCCCAATTGTTTATTATAAAATTGAACTTTTAAGTTAATTTCCAAACGGATTGGGTTTGACCCAATCTATTTATAAAATGGGTTTGTGGGTTCGGTCAAATTGAGATTCGGGTTATATTTATTTATTTATTTATTTATTTATTTATTTATTTATTTATTTATTTATTTATTAATATTTTATTTATTTATTTTATTATTTTATTTTATTTATTATTTATTTATTATATTATTTATTTATTTATTTTTATTATTTATTTATTTATTATTATCATGATCCAACTTTCTCAAGACGATTTCTAGCTTGAAATTAGGTTGTTTTGTTTTTGCCAGGTATAATTGGATATTGATGGTGGTTGAGAGTTGGGTTAGAATATTTATTAGTTTTGATTGTTAATGTTAATTGATGCTTTAATTTCTATAGAAGAGTATATCAGAATAATCCAACCAACTTTTAAATGTGTTTTGGGAGAAATAAAGTAAAATGTTTATCTTCAATTACTTGTGTAAAATTGGTGGTTATATTTTGTAATAAAAAAAGGAAAATGGTCAAAAATAACGCAACTTTGCTCCATTTTCCAAAATTAAGTTAAGCTTTAGAAGATTCAGAAATAGTCAACATAGTCACAACTTATACCAAATTTAAGTTAGTGACTTAAAGGTTACTAGTAAACATAGTGCAACAAGTTACACACACACACAAAATATATATATAATACATTGAAGGTTTAAAACGGTATGAATGTAATATTTAATCTTGACCGTAGGATCTCGAAATGAAAGGCCACGATTTTAATCTAGCAATACACTTATAATTGAATATGGGGTACATTGAAAGTTTAAAGGGTACTCAGGACACCTAAATGTGTTCTCCCCAAATGATAAACGATGATGAAACATACCGCGTTTCGCGATCGATTTGACTCTGAAAAGACGCAGTTGAACTCGTAAAAAACTCGAAATATGTGAATCATGCTCGAAATCATAGCAAAGGTCGAATAAGAGCCAAAAAGTATTTTCTTTTATTCTTTTATTTATTTTCTATTTTTAGAATTTTCTATTTAGTCGTAGATTTTTTAAAAATTTCTATTGGTGATCTTCATAATTCCACTTTTCATTGCATTCCTCATCATTTTTCTGAGTCACCAGTTATTTAGATATTTTTTCAATTTTTCTATAATTTTCTATGAATTTTACAATATTTACAAAACACAAAATACGTAAAAAAATACAATAAATCAGAAAATACCTTTAAATACAAAAAAAAAATCGGAATGTTCTAGAACCCTAGAACCGTTATTTCTTGCAAAAGGGGGTGTCTAGGTTCATCCAATCCGAGAAGAATCAAGAAGAATCGGATTTTTTGGTAGGAAATATCGAGCGTATATACCTCTGAAGAAGCGTATATACGAGCGTATTATATGCTCGTCCGAGCGTATTCGTTCGTTTTTTGTTCTCGTGCCTATAAATACTCTCCTTTGCCTCACTTTTGAGAACTACACAAGACTTCATATAGTTACCAAGCTTATCACTTTGCGTATTCTTCTTTACTCTCTCATTCATACTCTCTTTCCACTATCATACATACTAAATACGAGTTCTTGCGTCCTTTTAATCATTCAATCGAGCGAGATTAAGTATAACTCTGAGATTAACTCACCCAAACATCCATTCGTTTTCTTCTAACTTGATTAATATTTACGAGTCTCAATTCAACTAATAAAATGTAGAAACCACCTTTTATCGCTTCATTATGTAAATATGTAGATTAATTATCACATTTGTTGTTTTCATTTTCATTAACTTTATTATTCTTCTTATTTTATCGTTATTATTAATGTCGCTTGTCATTACTAAGTCTTCTTTGCATTTTGTATGCAAGTCTTTAACGAGACAATTTTTCTTATCTATTTAAACTAACGATTATTTGATTGCAGCAGCAAGGTAAGGTGACACATATATGTGTATTGTGTATATATTTTGTCTCATTGTGTATTTTGCCAAATAAAGACCGGAATTATGTGAATCACATTAAAGCAGATTAATATGGACAACCGTTTCTAGGCACTTTATTAATTTGATTAATATCAAGTGTCACGATTTCTAGATAGGTAGTCATTTGTGCATAATAGAAACCCATTTTTGTAGTAACTTTAGGATTAGAACGCAAATAAGGTTTCAAAACTGCTAAGATGTTGTGCATCTAATAATCGTGCTTATGGAATTACAATGAGGACCGAGTAGAGGCACGCTACATGCGGGCGGATTGGGTCAAAGATTCAACCGTAACATGTCCCCGAAACCACGAACTAGTTACTGGATCGGACCGTGGGGCCATTGTTTTGGCACAAACTTCGGGCGTCCGTGATAACCTTAATAGGCCACGTGGCGATCCCCTTACTCGACAACGCTCCCCCAATGCACTCACGTGCGGGTTCTGTGGCTCAAGCCCACAACACACACAACCACTACACATCGATGTAGGCCCAGTCCCCCGCGGGTAGGCTCGCGGTCTACAATTTGGCGACTTCACTGGGAATAATCACCGTTAGGTGAAGTGGACAGACTTGAAAGTCTTCGTAATTCCACATCACGATTATTAGATTTTTGCATTTTGCATGTGACCCTCCGCATAGGGTCACGCCTTAGCTCCTTGGGTCTCAATATGGCATGTTCTATGCTCGAGCCACTTAAGGGGGGATATTACCTTGGTTGCATGGGTTAATGGATCGCATGGCTAAGGCAAGTCCTATCCCACCCACGCCGTGTGTGACGTGTTTACGGATGCATGTACATAAGGGGTAACTCGGCCATACATCACTTAATATCGTAAAGTGGTGAAATGGACCCAGGTTTACTCTTAGGCGTGGTACCTTTTTTTGACTGACCATAGTTGACTCGTCTCAAATGTGTCATTTGAGACATTGTATAGTTCTTGACCTTAACACATGTTCTTAATCACCTTATATAGTCCATGGTCATCTTTTAGTTCACATCTTGCATAGTTAACCTTAGTTAATTTCGACCTTAGTCCACATAGACTTTGACCCTAGGTCTTGACCCTTGACCATAGAGTAGGCATAGACTTTGACCTTATTTCTTGACCCTTGACACTAGGGTAGCATAGACTTTGACCATTGATGTGACCTTAGATGTGACCTTAGACTCACATAGGATTGACCTTACCTCTGGCAACCATATGCTCGACCTTTAGCAAAACCTTAACCTCTTAGGACACATGCATATTGTACATTCCCATGTCAATCGGGGCCCTTTCCAAAAAAAAAAGCCATAAAAGAAAAAAAAAGAAAAACAAAAAAAAAATAAAATCAAAAAAACGAAAGGGCACCTTACAATCATGCCATTCATTCTAGGAAAGATGACCATGGAATTACAGACATGCATTTGCACCTGCATCCATATGTTCAATAATGACCAAGGGAGTTCACTAAGAGTTTATTTTCTTTTTACACAGGGTGAAGCCGCTCCTAGACCTTGCTCGACCCGAAGATTTGAGCCCTAAGCCCAATCCAAACCTAACCTTCCTCAACCTTCACTACCCATTAGCCTTAACACACAAAAATGATCCAAACAAATAATGATCCAAAAGTTGCTGAGCAAGTTAAGAGCTTGAAGCTAAAATCAAGGAGTTTGACTTTGAGCTCTTCCTTGGACAAGCTGGTAGAAAAGGCCGATCCAAAAAGCCATCGACCCACTTTTACCAAGACCAACCTCTCTTGACCCCAACATTTCAACCAAACTGCCAAGGTATTTCTCAGCCGAAGACATACCCAAGTTCAATCAACTGATGAGCCTCGATTCCATATCAAGGATTTAAGACCACCATGGCGCTTTAAAAGGATTGACTCCGCCTTTTTTCCAAATGTCTTCCCCTTTCTTTTGGAACCAATAATATGTTAGAAGTGGTTCTTTTCACTTCTGGAAAGAAATAGCCTACTGGAAGGACATCATCCACGCATTCATGGCAAGATACAAGGGTAACATTCAGACCCAAACATCCTTCCGAGAGCTTGAAATCCTTAAGCAGGGAGAGAAAGAGGGGTTCAACTACCTACTGACTAGATGGAGAGGAGTGCTGCCACCCTAGTTCTCCCTCCTACTGAAGAAGAGCGATGGTCAAGACTTCATTTCTTGCCTCCAGCCAGAGTACAAAGATCATCTCAAGTATCGAGGCCTTCCACCTTCGCAAAGGTCTACGACATTGGAGTGGACATAGGAGGATGATCTTCTTCGATTTGCATGAGTCAGTTAGGGTCTTAGCTTTAGGGCCGAGTCGGCGAGTCCCTTCCATAACTGTCATGATCATCTTTTTCTCCATTCGGGTCTATGCATTAGGTTTAGATTAAATTCCTGCAATTAGCCTATATTGTAATAACTTCCTTTGGTATGAATAAACTTTATTATTCATATCTCTCTAGCCTCCATATAACTTGTTGCTTCTAGTTTTAATGATCAAATTCATTGCTGACCTCACCTTAAATGGACATTCCAAGAGAGGCCTTCTTTCATAGCTCCACAAAAAAACCTTTTCCCTACCATTCCCTTCATCACATAAATCAAAATCCCTATGCAACTCTTTGGGCCATAGAACACAATCATTTCAACCTATCTTTCTTCATCACCCCACTCTACCTAAACCTTTGGACCAAAGGGTGCGTAGGAAAAGACTATGTGCAAAGAAAGAAAAGAAAAAAGGAAAATTGGGCAAAAAAAAAAAAAAAAGAAAGTAAAAAAATCAAAAGTTCAATGCCAGTTCTGCAAATGCAAATCAATCAAAATCAAAGTTCAAAGGCCCCAATTCAAATAAAAGCAAAATCTAAAGGACACTGCGCACCGTGGGTCACTTCGTATCATCGACCTTTTTCGACCCTCGAACCACAGCCTCACATTGCAACCGCAAAAAGTCCTCTCACATGAGCTGATTGTCACAAATCATCATCAAGAACTTAGGACAGTCTAATTCCTAAAGGATACGTAGAGAGCCTCTTCTTGGGTCCGACCCAATAACTTCAATAACGTTCAGAGGTCCATCTCCCAGTTGCGTTTGATTCTCTTAAGGCTAGAAGCACCAAAATCCTAGTGTAGCACCGACATAGTCCCGACTTGAATTTACATCATCTAGCCAACCACATCAATTCCCCATTTACTACCCTTAGTCACATTTTTAGCCTTGCTCTTTTCTTTAATCTTTTAGTCTATTCTTTATACCCTTAAGGGCTATCCTCAACTCTTCCTTAAGCTGATCACTCTTAACAATCATCAGATCCTGCCTCAAGCATCGCATTGCCAGCATTTCCTCCATGTTCTTGCCTTCATGCGACATTCAGCTCAAAGTCACCGATTTGGGAATATCAAAATCATATTCCCGATACCCATGTCTTACAATTACCACCACAAAAGCTAAGCCAAAACCCATGACTCCA
>SNQN01001794.1:72955-86637 GCA_008642245.1 Bassia scoparia | reverse complement strand
AGATAAATTGTTCTTTATCTCCTAACATGTGTCTTGAGCAACCACTGTCCAAATACCAGTATGGMTTTACTCTCACTCTAACCTGCACAAACAAATCAAGGTTTAGATTTAGGAACCCAGATTTTCTTGGGTTCCTTGTTCTTTGGAGCTGTTTTGWCTCTATCCTTTCTTACCCAGATTTGTTTCACATTGGTCTTGTTGTTTTATCATGTTTTCCATTTGACCAATTGTGAGTGTGACCATTGTAACTATGGGAGTTATTAACATGGGACTGGTTCTTTTTATCATGTTTCKTCTTGGTCCAACAACTATCAATAACATGACAATTCTTACCACAATAGGTACATACGAGCATGTCCTTTTCCATCATGTATGTACTTACCTCTCTTGAATTCAATGATCTAAGTCCCATCTCTTTCCAACTTTGGTTGTTGCTAGGAACTGGTTTCGAAGTACCCTAATCCAAACCTCTGAGAATTACCTGATTGCGAGGTCAGCAAGTTCAATTTACTCTGAGCATCGAGCAACCTGTTCATTTGTCTTAGATAGTCACTCAGATCGTGTTCCTTAGTTTCTAGATTCTTAAGTTAACCTTCATTAAACTCTCCAGCAATGGCAAGACCCAATTTTTCCCTATGAAGCTCATCCTTAAGTCTTTAAACCAGTTCTGGATCTGGTTCAGAAGTGATCTTAGTGCTCTTACCTTTCCCTAGTTTGTACAGCTCGGGCTTGTAGATCACAAATTTTAACTTCATACTCCAAATGTAAGGTAACAATATCAACACTTGAGTTATCAGGGATTACCTTAGTGCTTTTACCTTTCCTTAATTTGTGTACTTTAACAAGTAAATCACAGTTGTTACCCCTCATATTCCAAACATAAGTCCTCAATCAGTATTAGCACTCGCATCACTTGTGCTAGCAAAAGAAGTTTTTAAAGCCATATATTCCTTAAACAGTTCTTCAACATCATCAACCAAATCAACCCTATTTTAGATTATTCCGAAATAATCCCAACTTTGGGGTCACCCTTCCAAAATTAGTCCWTAGCCTGTTGGTGACCTGGTGATTAGGTTAAGTGCMACGTGTCACTTTGTCATTGGTTGTATTTAAAATTAAACTAAATTTAATTTAATTAAAATTAAAACTACCCCTAGCCCTTACCCACCCTCCACCTTCACTGCCACCGTCCACTAGAGCTCACCACAGCCACCCTCCACCAAGTCAACCTCGACCAAACCTCATTGTAACCACACACTCAACCACAACCACCAATCCACACGTAACCACCACAGCCCACANCTTCCCCTAAGGAGCATATAAAGTATTTTTTTTGTAGAATTGGTCTCAACATTAACCTTTTCAAAATATAACAAGCAGTGCTCACAACTTTATCCCAGAAGTTTCGGGGAGACCACTCTCTAGAAGCATTGTTCTTGCTATTTCTTCTAAAGTGTGATTCTTCCTTTCACGTTACTCCATGTTTTTGTGGAGTTCTGCTGGCAGTTGAAAAATTGTGAGACACACCAGCATGATCATTATAGTAGGTTACAAAGCTTACATTGTCAAACTCAGAAATGATCAGATCGGATAGAGACCAGTTGATGATTAATCTTGTTTTGGACTTGTTTTACCAAATTTTCAAAATTCTTAAATGTTTCAWTTTTATATTTCAAAAAGATTATCCAAGCGAAACGAGAATAATCATCAACTAACACAAACACATAATTGTGACCATTTCGACCTTGCACATGCATGGGCCTACATAAATCCTTGTGTACAAGTTTGAACGGTCTAGTRGTTCTTATAAACTTCTTTGGTAGCAAAGAGGACTTGTCATGTTTACATTTACCACATTCATGACAAAGTTGATCTACTATAAATTTGATGTTAGGTAAACCTATCTCCAAATCTTGAGATCTCAATTTATTTAGCAAAGTAAAACTGACATGTCCAAATCTCTTATGCCATAGCTAGTGATCATTCTCCATAACACTAAGACAAGTAGCACTATTTTTGGGAATCTTACTCAAATATGTTATATAAACATTATTGTRTTGGAATCCCTTACAGGCTAGTTCCCTTATTTCAGTGTTCACCATATGATAAAGATTGGATTCAAATTCAACATGGTTTCCTTTGTCACGTAGTTGAGAAATGCTCAAAAGGTYATGTTTCAAAGCTTCCACAAAATATACATTATCAATAGCTTGAGAAAATGTCTTACCAACCTTACCTACACCTTTTATCAAACCTTTGCTATTTTTTTCAAAGGTGACACTTCCTCCTTCAAAGGTAACAAGTGAGATAAATTGTCTTTATCTCCTAATGTGTCTTAGCCAACCACTGTCAAAATACCCAGTATGATTACGCTCACTCTAACCTGCACAAACAAATCAAGGTTAGATTTTAGGGAACCCATTTCTTGGTTCCTTGTTCTTTGGAGCTGTTTTGATCTATCCTTTCTTACCCCAGATTTGTTTTTCACATTGGTCTTGTTGTTTTATTCATGTTTTCCCAGTTTTGACCAATGTGAGGTGGACCATGTAACTATGATTTATTAGAACATGCCGGACTGGTTCTTTTTATTCATGTTCTTCTTGGTCCGAACAACTATCACATAATAACATGACACATTGCTTCCACAATAGGTACATACGAGGCATGTCCTTTTTCCCATCATGTATTGTACTTACCTCTCTTGAATTCATGATCTAAGTCCCACCTTTCCAACTTTGGTTGTTGCTAGGGAACTGGTTTCGAAGTACCCTATATCCAAACCTCTGAGATTACTGATGCAGATCCATAGAAGTACAATTTACTAACTGAGCAGTCGAGCAACCGTTCATTTTCTTAGATAGTCACTCAGATCGTGTTTCCTTTTTCTAGATTCTTAACGTACCTTCATTAAACTCTTCCGCAATGGCAAACCCAATTTTCCCTATGAAGCTCATCCTTAAGTCTTTAACCAGTTCTGATCTGTTCAGAAGTGATACTTAGTGCTCTTACTTTCCCTAGTTTGGTACAGCTCGGGCTTTAGATCACAAAACTTCTTAACTTTCAGTACTCCAATTAAGGTAACAATATCAACACTGAGTATCAGGGATTACTTAGTGCTTTTAACCTTTCCTTAATTGTGTACTTTAACAAGAACTCACATTGTTACCCCTTATAATTCCAAAACATAATCCTCAAATCAGTATTAGCACTCGCATCCACTTGTGCTTAGCAAAGAAGTTTTTAAAGCCATTATCCTTAAACAGTTTCTTCAACCATCACCAAACAACCCTATTTAGAAGTATTCCGAAATAATCCCAACTTTTGGGGTCACCCTATCCAAAAATTAGTCCTTAGCCTGTTGTGACCTGGTGATTAGGTTAATGCAACGTGTCACTTTTGTCATTGGTTGTATTTAAAATTAAACTACAACTTTAATTTAATAAAATTTTAAAACGTACCCCTAGCCCTTACCCACACCCTCCACCTTTCACTGCCACCGCCCACTAGAGCTCACCACAGCCACCCTCCACCAAGTCAAACCTCGACCAAACCTCCAATTGTTAACCACACACTCAACCACAACCGACCAATCCACACGAACCACCACAGCCCACACTAAAACGCACCAATACCCACCAACCACGAAGCCACACGAAACATACACCAAACTGCACCTCCCTCCACTGTGCCAGCCATCCCCACCCTCACCAACAACAACATAAACCACCCTCCACAACTCGCACAATCAAACCAACACAAAAAAAACCCTCAAATCCGGAACCCGTCGAACCAACTACGCCGACAACCACCACCTCATCCCCGAATTGGACCAAACGTACACAACCCAACAACACACCACCTTACGACGACCACAAATAATAGCACAACCACACCCCTGTTGTGACACAACCCGCGACAAACTTCATAAACACACCCCAGCACGCCCCTTGCCATACATCGCGGCCACCATCGTGCCATCTCACCACCAACCCTGTAGACACCTGAAAATATGTGTCTCCCCAAACTGAGAGTAATCCGTGATGAATATACGCCGGTTTCGCGTCTTGTTTCGACCTCGGAAAAGAGCTTTGAACTCACGAACGTTGAAATACTGACGCGTTCGTTCGGAATTATTGAGCAAAGGTCCACATACAAGGCAAACATGTTTTCTTTCGCTTACTTCTCCGATAAAACTCAAGGTTTTCGAAGGTATTTCAAAGAGTTAAACTGCGATTCCGTGCTTTTGATTTTCATCATGTGCGTCCATTTTTCTGAAACTCGCGACACACACCTATTCTTAAATTAATTGTTTCTGATCTTTCTCTATGAACTTTTCTTGAATTTTAGCAACGCTTTAAGATACGCAGAACGCACGAAAATACATGAATAATTACCGAAATATCCCGGAAATCGTGAAACTTCTAGACATCTCTAGAATCCTTGCTTGGAGAAAGCGGTGTACTAGGTGCTCGAATCACATGGGAAATCCACGAAAAATCGAGGAATACTCAAAATTATCGAGGTTTTGCGAAAAATATCATATCGGCACCTTGAGCGTAATACGATAAAATGGAGCGTATATACGCCCCCCCTGATCCCGAAGGTATATCGCGCTCCCATTTTGAGCGATCTATACGTCTCAACCCTGGCTATAGCACACGTGCCACATAACTTTTTTTGGAAATTGGAGCGCGTATACGCTAGATGAGCGTATATACGCTCCTCCCTGCGTATATACGCTCATCCAGCGTATATACGCGGTCTTTTCCTAAGCCTCGTTTTGCCGTGCCTATAAATACTCCCGCCTGCTCAGTTCGAGACACGACTTGACGACTTGAATACGCCACATTCACGACTCAGAACCTTCACAATTTTACAAGATCTCAAGTCACAAGACACATCAAACACTCTCAAAACACCAAAACACATTCGATTTCAATTCAAAGCATCGATTCTCTTCGTATCAACAAGCGAAATAAGGGTATAAATCTGAGATTACTCACCAAAACCTTTCACTCTTTTCAATTCCTTTTGTCTCTTTATAATTTACTAACCATTGTATTTTGAGTTTTAATTCAATTAAAGCAATGTAGAAACTCACTTGTTAATGGTTTCATGTAATATGTAGGTTTTTCTATATATTCATTGTTCCATGGTTTTTCTGTTTTTCATTTATTATTATTCATATTATTATTGTCAATACTAATCGTTTGTCGTCTCTATTAGCAATTCAATCGAAAGGCGAATCTTTGAGTTTGTCTCAACAATTTGTTTGTTTGCAAGTGACAAGCGAGAAGGGCGCACATACATATTATTATTGCTCACTAACTTGTTTTCATGTTCTATGTATTATATACTTCAATCACACTGATATTGCCTTAACAAGACCGGAATTAATCGTTTGTCACATTAAAGTCAGATAATCAATGGGACCGGTTTTCTAAGCACCTTATTAACATGACTACATCAATGACGCCTTATCATTGTAGATGTCTTGCTTGTTATAATACAATCACTTAGTATTAGTGTGTTTTCAAGTCAAATCGATGGCGTCTTTTTTGAATCATGTTATGATTTAGGAACTACAATGAGACCGAGTAGAAGGCGCTACATGCGGCGAATTGGTTAAATGATCGTACCATGTCCCCGAACCCACGACTGGTACTTGATTGGACGTGGGGCATTAATTTGGCACAATGTTTCGGGCGTTCGTGAATACCTATAGGCCGTGGCGACCCCTCAATTCGACGACACACCACGCATTCACATGCGGATTCCATGGCTCAACTCCCATGACACTGAAGCTGAGAGTCAACGCCTTGCCTAAGCGGGGCGGAGAGCCCTACAGTTTTGGCGACTTCACTGGGATAATCACCATTTGGTGAGTGGACAGACTTGAAAGTCTCGTAGTTCATAATCATACAATTGAATTTTGCTTGTGACCCTTCGAATAGGGTCATGTCTAGCACCTTGGTCTCAATATGGCTGTTTATGCTCGAGATCACCTTAAGGGGGATTTTATCTTGGTTGCATGTGGTTAATGGATCACATGGTAGGTAAGTCCTATCTCGCCCGCCCCGTATGCAGTGTTACTCGATACGTGTATATAAGGGTATTCGGCCATCATCACCAATATTGTGGTGTGAAATTGGACCCAGCTCTACTCTTAGCAAGGTACACTATCAGACTTAACCAAGCACTATAGTCATTAGATCTGATTAAGTGAATATTTGGTTTTGTGTTTCAATCAATGTGCTTGTTAACTTGTACTTTTTGTTCAGTCCAATCTTAACTAAGCCAGCTCCTTAATCTATGGTTTGGTTCAAGACATGAAGTTTGTTGATCATTAGGCCATTCCACTCCATTCAATTTCAAATCCATTCGACCTAGAATCTGACCTAGGTTCGATTCAATCCAAGAATCTTAATCTGACTTAGATTCGACTTTGAACCTTAAACCTAATTAGGTTCAATTCAATTCTTAATTCAAAGAACCTACTTAAATCTGAATTAGGTAACCCAGAGCCTTGATTCTGAATTAGGTTCGCTTCAACTTCATATCTAAGAACCTCAAACTGAACTAGGTTCGATCATAGACTCAACCTAGGAACTTTGATTCAAGGCCCAGGCCCCATTCAATTTCATTGGCTCGTAGGTCTAAGAGTCCTTAATTCTGAATAGGCCCATCTTAGGTTTGAATTTTCTCGAGTCTAGCACCTGAAATCAGATTTAGGTCTAGCCATTCAGTCTACTTTTCGAGTTCAGTTCTTAAGTCCAGAACCTCAAAACTGAGTTAGGTTTGTTCTTAAGAGATTTCAATCTTTTGTTTCTGGTTCTAAAGTGTAATTCCTTGATTTCAGCAAGTACAAAGACTCGCAACTTGTCTCTGGGCCAAAGAGGCCAAGAAGTAGACAAACAACTCCTACCTCCACAAAAGGCCCATGTCTCTTGACCCTCCATCATCACCACAAAAAAAGCCTAATCCATACCTCTTGGCCCAACTGAAAACATCAAACACCACTCACCATCAAAGCCTCATGATCCCCCCAAGGCATGGGTCATCGATCTGCGCGGCCTTCTCTAGATTGGATCACAGAGTCCAGTCCTAGCAATATGACCCTTCAATTCCTGTCCCTTGAGTTATGTAGTCTTCCTATCAATAAGCCGTGTACTTTCAATGATTCATTTGTTTTGGCAATATTATTTCTAATTCTATGCAAGTCTCACACTCATGGCCACAATTGGTTTATTCTAATTCAATTATTTTAATTTGAACAATACCCAGAGAGGCCTTCTTCACTCCACAACAATGACTCCTCCTTCCATTCCCTTGTACATCAAATTAAAATCCCTTGCAACCTTTTGAGCCAGCAACACTATCATTTAGCTATCTTTCTTCATCACCACATTACTAACCCTTGGACCAACGGTGCGTAGGAAAGACACGTGCAAAAAGAAAAGAAAAAAAAGAGAATAAAATGGGCAAAAAGAAAAGGCAAAAATCAAAGTTCATACAAAAAGTCTTCACAAATGCAAATCAATTTCAAAATCCAAATCCAAAGTTCTAAAGCCAAAAACGAAAAACAAAAGTTAAAAGCACAACTGCGCACCGTGGGTCACTTCATCAAACTTTTTCAACCCTCAAACCACAAGCCTCACAATTACAACCACAAAAGCCTCTCACACGAGGCATTGTCCATAATCCATCAGAACTACGTTGGTCTCGATTCCTAAGGATACGTAGGAAACCTCTTCTCGAGGTTCCGACCGCTCAGCATTACATTAATCATTTGACCTCTTTGAGTGCTTTTACTTGCTAAGAATTCGATAATGGTTTTGCCAGTCTAGACCTGACATAGACTCATGTTTGAACCAACATCATTGGCCAACGCTGTATCTAGCCACCATCATTGACCCATAGCCACAAATTTGACCCTTTTTTATTTCCTCGAACCATAGCTCATCCTTGGTCCTCTTCAAGGACTCATTGACTCAATCAACATAGAAGTAAAGCACCTGACCTCTTGGTTAGTACATCTGTTGGGGGACTTATCCTCTACTTCCCTATGTTGACTCTAAGCCTAAACACACGTTGTCTCAAGTCTCGCTGGGGGCTCGTTGTATCATGGCTCCTTATTTTCCAGTTGGGGCTTCTTGTCTCCTAAGGCCCTATTACGTGTTCAAGTCTTTTGCCTATCAAGTGGAAATCCTGAAAATCCACTTTGTTGCCCTGGCTCTTTCCAATCAAGAGTCACTGTCTCGCCCATGTTAAGTCAAGTCACAGTCTCGTCCAAACTGTCACCTTTCTCTAAATCACTCTTCACAATGACACTCTTCAATTGGCACTTGGTACTAGGATTAGACTCTAGTATCGTCCTTTCATGTCTTAGAACCAGACCTAGGCAAGACTCCTTCAAAGACATCCTCTGACATGTCTAGAATCAGACCTAGACAGACACTTTCAATCATGTCTAAATCAGACTAGACAAGTCACTTTCAAATCATGTCTAGAATCAGACCTAGAACAAGTCACTTTCAAATCATGTCTAGAATCAGACCTAGACAGTCACTTTATCAAATTCATGTCTGAATCAGACTAGACAAGTCACTTTCAAATCATGTCTAGAATCGAGAACCTAGACAAGTCAACTTTCAAATCATGTCTAGAATCAGACTAGGACAAGTCACTTTCAAATCATGTCTAGAATCAGACCTAGTTCAACATGTCTAATATAGATACAAGTACTTTCAATCATGTCTAGAATCACACCTAGACAAGTCACTTTCAAATCAGTGTTAGAATCAGACCTAGACAAGTCACTTTCAAATCATGGTTAAGAATCAGACCTAGACAAGTCATTTCAAATCATGTCTAGAATCAACCTAGACAAGCCACTTTCAATGACTCTTCCAAAACCATGTCTAAAACCAGACTAGACAAGACTCCTTCAAAGGCTCTTTCAAACCATGTCTAAAACCAGACCTAGACAAGACTCCTTCAAAGACTCTTTCAAACCATGTCTAAAACAGACTAGACAATGGCCTTCCAAATTCAAAGACTCTTTCAAAACCCATGACCTTGTCACTCTCCTAATCTCAAGGTCACAAGTCAACATTGCTGCAATTTCGCTTAGCATAAAAACAGACCTATGTCGTCACCAAGGTAGTCCTTAAATCCTGAATTAGGCTATCGTTTTCAAGTCATGCTCATTTCTTCGGAAAGCATGGACGCATTGATTTCTCATAGTCAGACGACGGGGAAAATACCGCCCAGGGACTCAGACACATACAAGCACATCGAACCGCATGGGACACGGCTACAAGGTAAAACTAACCTTTGTTTTGCAGGTACCGGCGAAAGGGAACTCAAGTCGCAGAACGTCTTGGGTTGCTCTCCGTCCCGAATCGAATACTTTGACTTCGTCTTACGAAACTATCGTCTCTCCAGATCAGTCAAGTGGGCGTTCTGTAGACACCTGAAAATGTGTCTCCCACATGAGTAATCCTGTATGAATATTACCGCGTCTCGCGTTTGTTTCGACTCGAAAAGATGCTTTGAACTCACGAAAGTTGAATATCGTGAGGTCGTCTCGGAATATGAGCAAAGGTCACATACCAAGGCAAACATGTTTTCTTTCGGTTTTCTCGATAAACTCAAGGGTTTTCGAAGTTTTCAAACGAGTTTAACACTGGCGATGTCTGCGTGCTTTGATTTTTCATCCTCTGTGCGTCACATTTTTCTGAATCCGCCAATATTTTTAAATTATTTTTCTGATTTTTTCTATGATTTTTCTATGAGTTTGCAACGTTTTAAATACTGCAGAATACGCAGAAATACACTAAATAAATCACTCCGGAAATACGTGACCTTCTAGAACATTCTAGGATCCTTGCTTGGAGAGCAAGGTGTCTAGGTGCGTCGAATCAAGGGAGATCACGAATAAAATCGGGAGGAAATCAAATATATCGAGGTTTTGGAAAATATATATACGGCAGTTGAGCGTATAACGCTAAATGGAGCGTATATACGCTCCTGATGAGCGTATATACGCTCATTTTGAGCGTATATTACGCTCAACTCGCTATACGAAGTTGCCAAAACTTTTTTGGAATTGAGCTGCGTATATACGCTGGATGAGCGTACATACGGCTCGCTCACCTGCGTATTACGCTATCCAGCGTATATCGCAGGTCCCGCCTCGTTTTGCTCGTGCCTATAAATATCCCTGCCTTGCTCAGTTCGAGACCGACTTGAACGACTTGATACGCCATTCACGATCAGACATTCACAATTTTACAAGACTCAGTACAAAGCCATCAAAACACTCTCAAACACACAAAACACATTCGATTTCAATTCAAGCATCGATTCTCTTCGAACACAAGCGAAATAGGGTATAAATCTAGATTACTCACCAAACCTTCTTTCACTCTTTTTCAATTCCTTTTTGTCTCTTTTAATTTGACTAACCATTATTTTGAGTTTTAATTCATATAAAGCAATGTAGAAACTCACTTGTTAATGGTTTCATGTATATGTAGGTTTTTCTTATTTTTCATTGTTTCATGGTTTTTCTTGTTTTTCATTTATTATTATTCATATTATTATTGTCAATACTAACTCGTTCGTCTCTATTAGCAATTCAATCGAAAGGCGAATCCTTTGAGTTTTGTTCTAACAATTTATTGTTTGCAGTGACAAGGTGAGAAGGGCGCACATACATATTATTATTTGCTCACTAACCTTTGTTTTTCATGTTCTTATGTATATATATTCAATCACACTTGTATATTTGCCTTAACAAGACCGGATTTATCGTTTGTCCATTTAAAGTCAGATAATCATGGACGACCGTTTTCTAAGCACCTACTTAACATTGACTAACATATAGTGACCGCCTTTTCATTGTAGATGTCTTGGCTTGTTTTAATAGAACTCACTTAGATTAGTGTGTTTTCAAGTCAAATCGATAGCTCTTTTTGAATTCAATTGTTATGATTTATGGAACTACAATGAACCGCAGTAGAGGCCTACATGCGGCGAATTGGGTTACAGATCTGTTCGTCATGTCCCGAACCAGACTGGTTCTTGATTGGACGTGGGCCATTAATTTGGCACATGTTTCGGGCGCTCCGTGAATACCTATATAGCACGTGGCGATCCCTTCAATCGACGACACACCCCAACATTCACATGCGGATTCCATGGCGTCAACTCCTGACACTGAAGCTGAGGTCAACGCCCCTTGCTAAGAGCGGGGCGAGCCTAACACGACCACGCCAGAAAAGATGCAGCAAAAGAAAGAGGGAGGAGGAGAGAGAGGAGGCAAAGAGAGGTAGGGGAGGAGGAGAGAGAGAGAGGAGAGACGAGGAGAGAGAGAGAGAGAGAGTGTGTGTGATAAGAGGAGAGAGAGAGATTAGAGGGGTTATTTTTAATAAAAAAAGGAAAAATAAAAATTTTTTTAAAAACCTTTTACCGGTTTAGCAGGTCAAAGGTAACTGGGACTAATGTTGGAAGGGTGACCCCAAAGTTTGGATTATTCCRAAATAATCCAAAGTAAGGATTAGTTTTGGAAGACCCCCTAAAGTTGGGATAATTTCTGTGAATTTTTCAGATAAAAAAAGCATGTAGTAAATAAAAACTATTTAAAGTGGTACCTTTATGCCTAAGTAACTCGAAGTTTATGCCATAAGCTTGAGCTTCCTTGAGTTTACTAAAACATCTATCATTGCTTTGATAAAATTTAGTTTTTAAAAAATATGATTGAGGTTAAAGCATCTCAAGTTCAATGTTCTTTTGATCCAAACTTATTTTAAGCTTTGAAATTTTTTTCTTTCAATTCTGTGCAAATAAGTTCTAGTTCAGCAGAACGACTTTCACTTGTTACCAAAATTCTAGCTACTTCTTTTTGTTAGCCTTATAAACAACATTTCCTTTAACATTTTCTTCTATAGCAGAATCATTAAATCCAATAACTTAAATCTATCATAGTATCTCATTTGTTCTTGCATATGAGATCAGAATTGGTTACTTTTTCTTCCTCGGAAGAGCTGCTTTCTGCCATGAGACACATATGTGTCTTACTCCCTGAACTGGTTAACATCTTGTCCACTTCTCCGTATGTACAATATACTTCATATAAAAATTTTAGTGCRTAATCGATTATTCTTACAAAAATTAATAGTGTTTTGAAAGTAAATTTTTATATCGATATTGCTAACAAGTGCCCCTAGGCGTTAGTTAAGAATTAAATATATTTCCTAAATTAGTAAAAATATTGGGATGCATGCCATAACCACACGTCAATCGGTGTAATTAATATTAATTTCAAATTAATATTTCTACTTTTAACTACCTCATCTAACGCCCTGTGGGTATTTGTTAGCCTTTTTCCTTTATATATAGATATAGGTAATATGTATTATTTCAAGTTGTTATAAACAAGATAAGATGTAAAGACCTCATGTTATTAAATATATTTAAAAACCATACTTATATATGGAGTAAGTAGTATAAAATTAGCAAATTTTGGATCAAGTGTAAACTAGAAATAGAGAAGAATAAAAAATGTGACATTATATTAAAAGAAAGGAAACATGAAAATTTTACTGGTAAAATTATTAATAAGAAATTGTATTAATGAGGATTTAATGTGGAAGTAAAATTTGAAAGAATAGTAGCAATAGAATTATAGGAACTTGCAAATTCCRAATGGATGGAAAAATAAAAATGCAATCAATAAAGAAGGATTAAAAATATGTTTGTCATGGGAATTGAACCCATGACATTTCATTCAAGGAATTGCACTATGTTAGTTGACAAAAATAACACCGTTGAGCCATGTTGCCTTATTGTGCAAAYAGTATAGTAATATAATAGATAAACCATTTTAACAGTATAAAACTTTAACAATTATGGGCCCTGGGCGTGGGTCTTACTGCCCCACCCCAGGGCTGGCTGTGTGTGTGATCCACATTTCCCTTCATGGATGTCCTCTAGCAATTATGTCTCTTTTTTAGGTGTGATACATTTAAGTAGAAGATGRGAGAAAGACTTCTTGTACTACTGGTYATTCTAGTAGACAAATCAAGTGTCACGAGTCTTCACACACTTTGCCCTTTGAGGGTCAAGAGGCAGGATGCCATTCAACTTGTACTCAATGATCTCATCCATCCAAGTTCTTCTACGATTAATAAAGTGAACTTYGTCAAACTCGTCTATGCTTCTTTGGTTTTTCACTTCCCAAAAGACATATCTTRGAGAATCCCYCGTGGTGGAGCTTGCRAGCTTAGACAAGGCATCGGCTTGATTGTTCCTTGATCTTGGGACTTGCACCACGAAGTAGGGATRTAGTCCCTCTACTTCCTTTCTMATCATCTCCAAGTATTTTATCATGTTTTCGTCTCTTGCTTCATATTCTCCATTCACTTAACTTACCACTAGTTTGGAAATTAGGCATGGCTTCTATGTTCTTTGCCCCATTTGCTTTACCCATGYGAATCCCTACCACTAAGGCTTCATGCCTAATTTCATTATTAGAGGTTTAAAACTTCAATCACATAGCATATTCAAATGTGTCTCCTTCTGGCGACTTAAACAAGATACCTTCCCAACAACTATTTTGAGTGGAAGATCCATCCACAAACAAAGTTCATACGTTATTAGTTCATACGTTATTTGAC
>SNQN01001794.1:57414-71261 GCA_008642245.1 Bassia scoparia | reverse complement strand
GTTTCAATTTGGAGTGGCGTTGTTAAACTCCACGTATGTAAATCTACGAGTGCTTGACCCTTGATGACTTTTGAGGCTTAAAGGAGAGATCAAAGGCCATCAATGATTATCAACGCATTGCAACATTCTTTCACGAAGGCTTCCAACTTAAACAAGGTTATTGATAGATTGATCTATGTAACACCACGATTCTTGTGAGATGCGAAAGGTTAAGCTCTAAGTTCTTAGAAAAGTACTAGAACTAGCATAACCCCCCCCCCCCCCCCCCCCAAGCCATTGGTGGGGTTATGGCAGCATACAAGATCAATCGAAGCTTATGATATTAGAGGAGCTCCCTATGTCTATGAGTATTCTACAAACCCTCTTGTTTGTGACCTTCATTCCAACTACGATAAGATCGTTGTGAGGGGTGTTTACCTCCACCACGGTCCTTTTTGCAGATTAACACATTGGGGAACTCATCATTAAACTCTAAGTCAGGCTTCATAACTTGTTGTAGGTTCYGCACATAGTCCTTCTGACCCTTGGCTATTGGACTTCCAATGGCGAACCCTTCCGGATATCATGTGGACTATCCCGGAATCAATGTGGTCACTTAGTGAGGAATCTTCATTAGTTGCTGGCTTCTTGAGTATTCTCTTTATCAAGTTTTTTTTTCATCTTTCCTTGCAATGCTAAGCGATCCAAGGTCCTTTGCAAGGTGAAGCAATCATCTATCACAAAAAACTTTTATTATTTTTTTAGATCTCTTTTCACATAGACTTTTTTAACAGATCTTTTCTCACAAAAAAATATATTTTAAAAGTTTTTTTCGCAAATTTTCCTATATAATATGTAAACTAGTTTTTTGCCCGATGTTGCTCGTGTAGTGACTTAATTTCTTCATTTCATGAATACAATTTAATGTAAGATTGATTTTTTGTACTATATGTTTCAATTGAAAGTGTGGTTGTACACTGCTATTTGCTCTTCTGTTCTCTAAAATTGGGTTGCCTCTATCCTTTGTTGGCAAGAAACAATTTTTATTGGTCGTATAACACATCCCTTCTTAYGATCACTTAGAGCATGAGGTTCACAGTTGAGACATAGTGTCGTCACTTKATGCTACAAACTCAGTTTCATAGTTGYCTTGTTGTATTCTCCTGTGCAATCTTCATTTGTTAGTCATGCATGCTCCTGTTGGTGACTCTTCCATTGTCAAATTGTTTATAAAATGTTTGTTCTTKTAGAGGGAGTCAATTTTGGAACCTAAGGACCACCAATTGTAGATATTTTACTTCACTTCTGAGTGAAATGTTTATGATCGAACAAAAGAAGCAATTGCGTGTAATGAAATAAACTTATATCTATATGTAAAGGGTCATATAAAATAACATTTACATAAGATTTCTACCATTTTTTTTCCTACCAATTTTTTTCGTTTTAGGGGGGGGGGGGGGGGGGGGACCACCCCACTAATTTTATTTCTAATCCATCATTATCTTATTTAGCAAACTTACGCCTAAAAGTACAATTGTTGAATTTATTACGTTACGGAGGGAGTACAATGTATAGCATCAAATTATATGGATTGTTTTGATACAAACTCCATGCTCTCATTTCTTTTACCCTTCTGCAAACCAGTCAAACTCTATAACATTCCGATAGCAAAAAAAATATCTCCAACAAATTCACAGAGATCTAAACATGAAATAAAAGACATCATTTCTAATTTGGACACAACCTAAATTTTAATACTTCAAGTATAAAGGATTAATAGTTAGAAGTATGCCCTCAAAAAAAGAAGGTACAAGAGTGTCTATTAGTTAAAAGAGGACATTTCTCATCATTTGGACACAAGACGTAGACTATTTATATATCCTTGCATAATTACATTATTAGGTCCAGCATAATTTCCAAAATATTTTTTTAAAAATGATATACAAATGTGAGCTCAAGATAGCTCTCCTAAATACTCCCCCAACTTTTCTTTGAATTTAGAAGGGAAAATTTCTAATCAATCCATTGGATTCCCAAAACTTTGGAAATCCAATGACATTTTGGTAAATAAAACCAAAAAAAAAAAAAGATAAATGACAATATTGTAGATGAAATATTTCATATATTTACCAAAATGCAATGAATTGATGATCCAATGGATTGTTTAGGCATGATCCAATATAAAAAATGGAAATCCAATGGATTGATTAGGCATACTCATTTCGAAGTGTCATATACTCCTATTATGCCTCTTCGCTAAACCAATAAGTCTTATATGATGAATTGATGATTGCTATGCTACTTGAAATCAAGGATAAAGGATTGAAAATGAATCAAAGATTACTGCCAACATCATTAGACAATAGTTACTCGGGAGGAAACTGTTGTAGGCCAAGTATGATCAATATTTTTCTGTGAATAAATAAACATATCAGTTAAATTGGAACTCCTAACAGAATCAGTTGAGTATGAAAACAACTCTGTTCTTTAGACAGTAGTTCTAAATTCTATAATTTCGTTGTTGCATACATAAGAATAATAAAATCAAGAAATATCTCAAGTAAGAATTAGCAACTCCAAAATACTGCTACCACTCATTGCATAAGGCTGTGATAATGAAAATCAATATTTAAAGTGCATCATTATAGAATCAGTTACAATATATATCAATACAAGTGCGATTAATTAAAATCAATTGAAATACCCAAAAATTTAATAAAATATCAAACATGAAGTGATTATAGACTTGCAACCTATCGATAAAAAAAACTTATTTCACTAAAAACCCATTGAAATCTATCAATCATTTAACTCTAAAGCCAACATTATAACTCAATAACATTTTAAAATAATGTACAAAAGAATTAAAGGATAATAAGGAATCACTAATAATAATAATGAATAATAATAAAATAATAATAATAATAATAATAATAATAATAATAATAAGGCAACTATGGAGACCAGACCTTATGCGACTGCCCCCTCCCCCCCACTCAATGAAGAAATGGCAGACATATATTTCACGAATGTTTACTGCTTGATCGGAATCCCCTTCTCCTCTTCACGTTAGGTTACCCTATGAAAATCTCAGCTGGGGACACTCCTTTAGCTTGGTTGCGGGCGGTTTCGTCTCAAGATTAGGGGCACACTATGAACATAAGATTATGTTCGTTTCTTTGCTAAGGGTTGGGTATCCAGTGTTCGCTGTTTCAACATGCGTGTCTGCTACTTCGGGTTTTCGATGGGACATTGTACGGGATTATGCGTGTATTGTGCGTGGGATGTGGGTATTCAAAATTCAGCATAATGTTTTTCAGAATTACCATTTGGATATTGTGCTATCGTTCGAGCGATTATGCCGCAAGGTGATGATGTTGGGATGACTAGTGACAGCGATGGAGATCTTCTGTCCTGGCAGATATCTTGTTTATTCATCGGGATGGCGGTCTAGATGTGTGTGTTGACCTTACTAGGTCTTCCCCTATGACGCATTCTGGGTGTCTGACTTCGTTCCGGGTCGGGTCGAGACGGTTGTGGCCATAGCGAAAGCGGGATAAGTATGCGACGGCATTGTAAGGCTTTAGCTTATGGTTTCTTTCCTTTTTCTTCTCTTCTTTAGTGGAATTAGAGAAAGGGATGTTTCATTAATCAAGCGGGTTAGACGTACTCCAAGGCTCAGGACATTTGGGGCACGCAGCTGCCACATATTCAGCAGGATTGGGTTCGCTTAGCTAGAGGAGTGGGAGCCCATATTGTATCTCGGTTCCCCTCCAACTTCTTGTAGTTCGTAGCTTGTTGAGATTGTAACGTTTGGTGCTTTTATTACTATTATTACTATTTTATTATTATGATTGATGATGATGATGATGATGATGATGATGATGATGATGATGATGATGATGATAATAATAATAATAATAAACCATAAAAAAAATGGAATACTCCCTCCGATTTTTAATGTTATGTGCAATTTTCTCATTTGGACGATTTTTAATATTTTGTGCATTGTACTTTATTCCATTTTGGGACATTCTCTCCTACTTTTTAATATCACATTCTCTTACTTACCCCACTTTTCATTCTTTCCCTCCTTTTATACACTCTCTCTCCTACTTTTTAACCCCACTCACATTATAATACTCCCTCCRTATCGGAAAAATCGCAACACTTGTATTAAGTTGTGTTAATTTCCTAAATAAGACTAATGATATTTAGTGTGTAAGCATATGATGTATTAGGTAGATTAGTACTTTTTTTGGAGGGAATCTATGTGAGGACAAATTATTTGTCCTAGTGGTCCTAACAAATAGCAAGTGTATCAAGGAAGCGGAAAGAATCAGTCTTCATCATTTAATACATTTTAAAACACATATAGAAAAGAGAAAAACACTTGACAGAAGAGAGAGATCACATAGAAGAAAACAATTATTTGTACTATGTGATTAAGTGGMTGGTTAGAAAAATTAGTAAGGATATTATTGTAATATTGGCATGAAAAACTTACTAAAAGTAGAAACAAGTACAAGTGTTGTAATAATTATGTTACAACCATTTTTGTTGGATCTACTGAACGTTAGAAGAGGGGGGTGAATTGTAACTTAAAAAAACTTGAGCTTTTTGCTGAATTTAAAAACTAAAAGTAAAGGAACACGAGATGCGAGTTTTCACAAACAAAGAAATTCTCCTTGACAACTTGTCAAGAGATAAAACTGTGACCTGATACCACACAGGATTTCTTCTTAGAATAACTCGGTACAACACCTAGTACAATCTAAGACCTCTTCCAAGTTCCTTTCRAACTCGAAAGCCTCTCAACCAACCCCTCTATTRATTGATCACTCACACTCTTGTAAGTTTAACTCTCTTACAAGCCTCTCTGGATTACCTCACAACCCAAAGCCCTCTTCAAGTAACAACTCTACTTGAAGCAATTACAACTCGATTTGTAAACTAAGACTATTTAGCAATTGTGTGTAGGAATGACTCAATTTCTTAGTATGCTCAAGTGTATGTTAAAATGATTTGCTTCTATGTATTTATAGATAAATATTATGCGTGGAATGGAAGTAGTAAGTCCACTACACATCACTTCCTACTAAGTAGGAAATCATGCCTTGGTGGAACTTGGCATGCACGTCCATTTGCACACGTCCTATTAATCAGTAAATTATAGTCGTTTTGTTCCTTAATTTTCTCAACTATTTTTGCCTTGATGAACAAGTGATGTATTGTATTGATATATGGTTTTTCTCCCCATTCTCTTGCTATTTTGCATGTTTTTGGCCTCGTAAGGCTCTCTTTTGCTACTAATGTTGTTTGTTTAGTGTTTGAATGAGTTTTAAAGGTTGCTTTCCTCTGATTTTGGAGTGATTTTGGACTCATTTGCGAAGACTAGGAGCTAGAAGTGATAGTGAGGCAGCTAGGAAAGTGGAGCTACGCGAAATTATTGTTGCGTCAAGCGATGTTCAGATTTGTTGACATACTGCTACCATGCTCTATTTTTTGGGTTCTTATAGTGTACGTGAGTATTCATTATTTGAATTTGTGATGAATTTCTGACACTTTGCATCTGGAGAACTAAGACTCTCGAGAGCTTTCGATTTGAATAGGTAATCTAGGGATGTCTTTCCTTTGAGCCGTCAATATTATATATGTGGTGAGCTGCCATGAGATGATTGTAACACAAAGAAAATAGAGATGATGAGACCAAGAAATCGAAGGAAACATTTGGTCCTTGTTGTTTCTTGCACGCCTCTATGCCTAATTTGGGACAACTAGAGCTCGAGATATGATCTCGGAAGATAGCCCAGCGAATCTGCCGCGATTTACCCTGAACCGATCGGTTTGGCTAATCCGATCGGTTCAGGCTCGATTTTACCAATTTTAATTATTTCTTTTGGGCTTTATTCAAATGATAATAATTATATTTTTAGCAAGCCATCTATCTTGGAAATTCAAGAGTATTTAAAGAGAGATTTCCTAATTTGTAATTTTAGACTTTAGATTATTAGATTTAGTTTAGTTTTAGAATTACTTTTTCTCTCTAAAAAACTCTAGTTTTAGTTTATAATTCAATTATTCAATAGTTCATCATTAGTTCTTCATTATTGCGATTTGGTATTATTCTTAATCTCTAAACTCTTTATTCTTTGTTATTAGTCTAATTATGTTTTTTAATTGCTTTTATTATGTTAATTGCATTATGATTGAGTAGTTCCTTCTAGGGCAATTGGGGATCTATGGCAATATGATTAGCATGTTTGGGTTTGATTTCAATTCATACTTTGGCAATTTATTGAAATTCCTATTTGATTGTTCTTCATGTTATTCTAATTAGGTAGTGCACGATTAATTGCGTAATTAGATTAGTCACGAGTTTCTAGATCTAGCGATTGAAACTTAATAAAAGATCTAATTAATAGGTAGAACGAGACTATCCTAGGTCGAGAGATACGGTTAGGAGTAGTTTACATGGTTCATTATCGATTCGAGAGAACTTTGATCCTATTCGATTGTGCCTTATTGTGAATTGTTGATATCCAATTATTGTTGATTTGTTGTTATAGTGAACCATAGTCCTAGACTTTAGTTGATTATAGTTTAGTCATAGTTAATTTTTCTTATTTAATTATTTGTAGCTTAAAATAACTCAAACAAAGGTTCCTTTTACTAATCTGATGCTTTTAATTAGTTAATAATTAATTGTTGCTTCCTGGTGGATCAGATCCCTGTCTACTAACTCTACCTGTATATTAGTTAGTTTTAATATGTTTATTTTGATAGGTACGCGACAAGCTGTCAACAGAGTCATATGCACCAGCAGCTATTCACAACGTTTTTACTTCTCAAATTTCTCAAAGCAGTTTAAGATATTTTTCTCCAAAAAATTTCTTTTGCCGAAAAATAATATATATATAAAATAATAAGGTAATTGGATTTTTTATAAATTAATTCTAACAAGATAAACTGGAAGGATTAAAAAGATTTTATTCGAAAATCACATCCCTAGGATTTATTTATTGCTTAAAGTATATCTTTTAAACACTTATCTTAATTTATATCTATTTTAATAAAATTCCTTTATAATTCCGATTTTATGCTTATAATTTTTATTGAGTATACTTCCACACAATAATGCTAAACTTACTTAACAATAAGCCTAAAATATAAAAATTCTAACTTAATTATCCCTGAAGCTTCTTATAATCGAATCATCAGTAGATATCTCGAGTCTTGACTCTCCAAGGGACTCGAGTTTCTTGCATCTTGAGTTTCTTCCTTGAACTCTTCATCTTCAAAATCACAGAAGCTTCGTTCCCCACTCTTTGGATGATCCTACTTCATTAAGACTTTTAAAATATATTTCCTGTTAATCACATTACTACACACAACACACATTTATAAACACATGAGTTTTGCTTTTTGTTTGTTTATCATTCATTGCAAAACTAGGTTCAACAATTTTTAAAAAAAGTGTTGCGATTTGTTCGATACGGAGGGAGTACATTATTTTTAGTTTTTCTCCCAAATAGTAAATGCACAAATTATTAAATATCTGGAGGGAGTGTGATCTTTTGAGGTGATGTAATACCTTGAAATTTAAGGACTTTCTAGGCAATTTGATACACGATTGTCTTGATAGATTTCCTAAGATCACACAAATTCAAATTAAACTACAAAGATTGGTATATTATATTGCTGCAAGGAAATCAAACCCAAATAAAAAAATAAAAAAATTGAGAGGCTCTTACCAATTTCTGTGCCAAACCGAGTAGAGGGGTAAGTTACTTAAATTTAAAATTTTGGAACGTAATAATTGTTGTATAAGATGGAATTTATTAAAGGAAGATGAACTGGGAAGCTTCAACTTAGTAGAAGAGGGTAACGAAGAGAATGTAACGTTTAGATGTAAATAAATTAGGATGATTTATTGTAATTTGTAATTGATGATGTGTCATTGACAGAATTAGAGACTGAGAGAATGATGGTGATTTGTGGGGAGAGCTCAGATTCGTCATGTGTGTGTTTGGGGGTTGAGTTTTAATATACTAGGATTAGATTTGGTAATTTAAATATTTTTTGTACCAACTAACCGCACATGGCAGTATATTACAAACCATTCAGCTTGTCATTACAGATTTACAATCACCAATATATCCTTTATACAGTTCGAAACCCACATAAATCTCATCATTGATTAAGTGAGAGTAGAGCATGTAATATTCTTCACACAAATCTCATCAGTCACAGTAACACCTAATCCATACAAGGTGGTAATCTCCAACATATTCCAATCAGAAAAATAGTAATTTCGTCAACATACATACAACAAGTAGCACGCAATTATGCAGCATCGTGAGACAATCATACCATGACAATACGATAAGACAAATATTAAGGTTTTGTCATAATAAYTGATTTGAACGCTGATTAATATGGTATATATCATWTATGTGTCCTACATGAATGGGAGCGACTGTATACATAGATTTTTGGTTCCACTTTGAAGAGCTCCATCCCGCTGCCTTTGGCGAATGGACTAATCTCTCACTGGAATTTGCTTGTGTATCTCAATGGATCGGACAACATCGATCCCTTCCRATATAAGCTAAGATTATATCTTCTATTCCCGACACCTTAGTTAAAGAGATTGATCGAGATCGTTAACCACTCAAACAATGTAAGCCTATCTATGCTAGTTGATCTTATACATCTTGCATGATACATATGTTTGTCAATGATCAATAACTTTTCTGAAGAAAATGTACAAGCGATGAATAGTGGAAGTGGTTGTATAATTGGGAGTTATTATGAATTTTCAAAGGAAAGATCAAATGCAAGAAACCAAAGACTGAGAGAACTTTATCGATTGAGGGTGATGTTTTTACATATAATTATTACGACATGTCGGTACTCAATTAAGACAGAAGCAATATTTTGAGATCTTTGGTTCTAGGGTACTCCAATATGTCATGTCTCGCTCCTATATGCATATACCACCTGGTCATAATTTTACTTCTCTTATCTTATTTTTTTTGTTTTTTGTCTTACTTTTTAATTGCATCAAAAAAGTAATCGCATGTGAATTTAAGTGGTAATTGAAAAATATAAGAATGCGACAATGAAAAGCACAGTAGAATCCTCTCTCAATTAAAATCGATTTTGAGATCGATTGAATTCTCATCCCTACTTGTGTAGTAACTGTCTTAGGATAATATAGATGTGATCCTTGGTCTTTGGTTCACATCACCAAAGTCTTAGAATTCTTAGATTTTTTGAATTATATCACCTTTGTTTACATGTTTTCTAAATTTCTCTACCTTATGTTTTTTTTAAAAAATTCCCACCTTAAACTTCCCTTTGTTCTAAAATTCCCACCTCTTAACGGTTCCGTTTCAAATTCTGTTAAATTGGAGGTTAATTTGGTAATTTCATACACCTCTTTCCTCCTCCTTTGCTCCTCCCACGACATCCACTTTCACCCTTTCCTTCTTCCTTCTTCCTCCTCTTACTCTATTCTCCTTCTCCCTATTCTTTCACCAAAAAATTGCATATACAAATCCATATAATTAAACCAAAAAGGAATAAATCTAATACCAAAAAAAAATCTAATACCAAAATTGCCAAGGGTTGGCTGTAAGCGGTAGGCAGGGCTGCAAGCGATAGAAGAAAGTGTACCTGAGCCATAAGCCTTCACCATGACCGCCATTCCAGGTAATCATCTGCTTCTAACATCTCATCTTCAAATCTCAAATGAACTTACTACTCACAAATAGACTACTGAATTCACGCAATTGCAAACCCTAATTCTCTATTGAAATTGCAAATTAAGGAACAAAATAAAAAGAGGAGTAGATATTTGCATTTACTTGATGATTTGGAGCTTAATAGAAGCAAAATTGAAGAAGAAGGAGGAGAAGAAGAGAAGAAGAAGAAGAAGAGAAGAAGAAGAAGAAGAGAAGAAGAAGAAGAAGAAGAAGAAGAAAGAAGAAGAAGAAGAAGAAGAAGAAGAAGAAGAAGAAGGAAAGAAGAAGAAGAAGAAGAAGAAGAAGAAGAAGAAGAAGAAGAAGAAGAAGAGAAGAAGAAGAAAGAAGAAGAAGAAGAAGAAAAGAAAGAAGAAAGAAGAAGAAGACGAAGAAGAAGAAGAAGAAGAAGAAGAAGAAGAAGAAGAAGAAGAAGAAGAAGAAGAAAAAGAAGAAGAAAAGAAGAAGAACGAGTTTCAAAGGCGTGGAGGCAAGAAAGCAATTGGGAGTAGGTCGAGGAAAGGAGGTTAAGAGTTTCAAGGAATAACAGAGGGGTGGGCTCACATGCTACACAAAAATTGTAACTTGGGTGGTTATAAAATGGTGAGAGTTTAAGAGATTTAGGGTAGTTTAAGGTGGGAATTAAAAAAAAACATAAGGTGGTAATTTTAGGAAAATATGTAAATAAAAGGTGGTATTAATCCAAAAAATCCTTAATTAAATTTCGGCGAATTTGTCTTATTTTATGTCATCTTGTCCGACTTAAAGGAGTCCAACCTAGTTGGTTTTTTTTAATTTATCAATGGGATTGTTAGTTTGTAATTTGGTATGTATTTGGTGGCAATTTTTTTCTTCTTATTTGATGAGAAAAGAAAAGAAAAAAAACTTGATTACATTTATAGACAATGAGAAAATGTGATTACTGTGAGAAAGGTGTGGTTGATTTAGTGGTTCTAGAATGTATTAAGGATAAGAAGATCACTTTTTACCATTAGCCATTACGTCAAGCATAGCTTATTGCTACAATAGAATTGCAGCATGCTTTAATGTCTTTAGAGCGTGTTGGAGAAATGCAAGATAGATCAACATGGACAGCCATTACCATCACCATGCAATTGTTTCCTTCATTTCCTGTTTTTCTCATTCATTCTCTATTTTCTGTGGTTACATATCTCATGGCTCACCCACATATATATTGGGCAGCTCAAAGGAAAGGATCCCAGGAGGATTACTGGGCCTACCGAGGCAAGGACAAACAGACAAAAGACCACCAAACCTAGAGAGCAAATAGACAAATTGAATACTGCCAAATACTACTAACCCTGCAATAGAAATAATACTGGTAACATAATATCAAGAGTAAATATGACTTATTCCAACACTCCCCTCAAGTTGAGAGCGAAGGATAAGCTCTGAACTCCCAACTTGTGTAGGAGGATTTGATGCTGAGATACAGGAGTATTTTGGTGAGACATCTGCAAGTTTCTTGGAAGAAAGAATTAAGAGGGAGCAAATCTCTTTGCTTTGAGCTTGATCTCTGATGAAATGACATGTCGATTTCAATATGTTTAGTTTTCTCATGGTGGATACGGATTAGCAGAGATGGCAATGTTGCCTGATTATCACAGAAATAGCAGTAGGATAGAGCTGTCTCATACCTAAATCTTTCAAGAGTTGCTTATCACAGCACTTCACACACTGTATATCCATGCTCTATATTCAGCTTCTGCACTGACTCCTAGCCACAACTGATTGTCTCTCTAGATTTCCATGATATGGGAGAGTCTCCTAAGAGTAGGCAGTAACCAGAGGTGGATTCTTCTAGTGTTGGGACAACCAGCCCAATCACTATCACAATAAGCAGTCAGTAATTGCATTGGGCTAGAACAAGTAATATCCCTTGAGTTTTTGTGCCAGATGAGGTACCGGTCTCAGAACTCTCAAGGCTGAGTTTATAGTGCAAGACGACACTAGTGGGGATTGTGCATAAACTTTGCTTAAAAGGTGGACTGTATAAGCTGATATCAGGCCTTGTAATTGTCAATAGTGAGTTTGCCTATCAAAGTTTGATATTCACTGGATTTTCCATTGTTCACCCAAGTCTGCTGTAAAGTTTCATATGAGTATCCATGGGTAGGTGAAGTTTTCTGCACTTTTCCATATTGTAAGTGGCTTGAGGAGGTCTTGGGTATATTTTCTTTGAGACAGAAACATTCCCTTTTGAGATCTGTCGATTTCAATCCCTAGAATATCTGGGCACCCATGTCTTTCATGTGAAACTTTGTGGACAAGAAATTTCACCATTTGAATGTCATGTTTACTGGACCCTGCCTATAAGCTACATCACATACCAGCGATGACCTTGGTGGTTTTGGCTGCCATTATGCTTAATAAACAGTGAGTAGTCACACTTAGATTGCATGAAACCACATTCCTGAAGGGCTGAGCTCAGCTTCTCATACCATTGCCTTGGAGCCTGTTTAAGACCATACAATGACTTGTTCAGCTTGCATACTCTGTCATTGTCCTGTTGACATTGATTTCCCATCTCCCCCTCAAGGTGAACTTGCATCTTGTGTCCAAGACCTTGATACCCTGGTGGAAGTTTCATGTATACCATTTCTTGCAAGTCACCATGCAGGAAAGCATTCTTCACATCCATTTGATCAACATACCATTTTGCAACAGAAGCAACAGCTAACAAAGACGTCACTGTGGCCATTTTAGCTACAGGTGCAAAAGTCTCCTCATAATCTATCCCATATCTCTGTCTGTTCCCCAAGACAACCAGCCTGGCTTTATATCTGTCCAAACTGCCATCTGCTTTGTATTTCAATTTATAGAGCTATTTGCAACCTATAGCATGTTTTCCTGGGGGTAGCTTAACTATTTCCCAAGTGTTGTTTTCTTCTAAAGCCTCTATCTCTTCATTCATTGCTTTAACCCATTTGTTGTGACTTATAGCTGCCTTGAAATTTCTTGGTTCACTTTCCTCCAGATATTGAGCCAGAAAACATGAAAATTGAGTACTCACTCTTGTTTGGGTAATGTTGTGAATTTTGGTTGGTTYAGATACACAGGCATTATAGGTCTTATAGTCTTCTAGCCATTTTGGATGCTTGTGCTCTCGAGTAGACTTCCTTACTTCTTGATCCCTGTGTGTCAGGAGTATGAGAGTTAACATCAGGCTCTTCTATTTCTTCTTCATTTTCTACTTCAGTGTGTAGACTATCATCTGTGTGATCCTCACTTAATTGCATGCTATCACTAGTTGTGACCAGTTCATCCTGGACCCTAGGTAGCTTTGTTGTTTYTGAATCAATATTATCAATTCTCTCCTTTTTAGACTCCAATTTTAACTTAAAAGGGTAGACTCCCTCATAGAACCTAACATCTTTACTCACAAATACCACATTATTATTGAGATTTAGAAGCTTGTAGCCTTTTTGTGTCTGAGCAATCCCTAGATACACACATGGCACACCTTTCTCTGCAAATTTATCTTTTTCTCTTGAGGGATTATATGACATGACCAGGCAACCAAATGTTTTTAGAGCTAAATAGTTRGGTTTTTTGCCATTCATTACCTCATATGGGCTCTTCCCTTGCAGCAATGGACTTGGGAGCCTGTTGGTGATATGAACAGCTGTCTGCACACAATCTCCCCAAAACTTCAGAGGTAGACCAGCTTGGAACCTGAGAGCTCTTGCCATTTCTAGTATGTTTCTGTGCTTCCTCTCTGCTCTCCCATTTTGCTGTGGTCTGTCAACACAGCTAGTCTGATGCACAATGCCCAAATCAGCAAATAGAGGCCTACATTGTTTGTCATCAAATTCCAAWGCATTATCAAATCTTATCACTTTCACTTGTTTTCCATACTGTGTGAGTACCATATTCAGAAAWTTTTTTATAGCTTGAAATGCATCAGATTTGTGTTGAARTAATTGAATCCATATGGTCCTTRAAAAATCATCAACTACAGTCATGAAATACCTGCAGTGTGTTCTTGTCATGGTCTTGTATGGCCCCCATATATCCAAGTGCACCAAATCAAATATCCCTTTTGCCCTAGACATACTTCTCTCATACTGAACTTTTGTCATTTTTGCTCTTGGGCATGTA
>SNQN01001794.1:34497-55307 GCA_008642245.1 Bassia scoparia | reverse complement strand
CMCAYATATATATTGRCGGCTCAAAGGAAAGGATCCCTAGGARGATTATGGGCCTAACCGAGGCAAGGACAAACAGACAAAAGACCACCAAACCTAGAGAGCAAATAGACAAACTGAATACTGCCAAAATACTACCTAACCCTGCAAGGCTGCAATAGAAATAATACTGGTAACATAATAATAAAGGGTAAATATGACTTATTCCAACAGAGCGAAACACGATTGTGTTATTAGTCCTAATGCAAATGATCTGAAGTTACATTATACAAATAAATTATATTAAGAGATGAGATCAATTGTCATTATACAAATTAGTATCTGTTAATAGATCATCTCAACCAAAAACTTTTTCTCTAACCAAATTGTTATGTTCATGATCATGGTAGTATATACTTTGTAGTATAGAGTATATAATAATGTACTAAACTAAGAAGATCAATATGCAAGTGTATGTGTTCATCATAGTAAGCTATTGTAAAATTAATTACTCATATACTTCCTCCATTTTCAATAATTTGTAAGGAAGTGTTTTTTAATTATATCYCACAAATAGTACAGTATATAATAACAAACCCCACTAACATATTAATTAACACTTGTCACATTTTTCTTCGTCCACACTTGACATGTTACACATCCTTTTAACGTTTTCACATTTTCTCCATTTAATTTTTTGATTTATTTGGCTTGGTAAAGTGAATAGTTTGAGGGTCTGTTCTCTTCAAATTATTTTCAATACTTATTGAATAAGATAAGTTCAGATAAGTTAAGATAAGTAAGTTAAGATAAGTATAAATATRTTAAGATAAGTATAATCGTTACTTTTTCCTCTCACAATATAAGTATCAATAARTTCAGATAATATCTCGACTGGTGTAATGACCAGGTTTGTCATTGTCATGTTACAAAGCCTAAAGTTTTAATCAAACGTAAATTAAATTACAAAAAATTACCACTTGATGAATTGGAAGTATGTATATACCTTTGTTTTCCAAATGTGCATGAAAAAGACTGATGAATAGGAACATATATATATATATATATAGTTGCATTAATTAAATTAGTTGCATATAAAGATATAGTTACAAGTCGAACTTAGAAGCATTGATTGGAGTCAAATAAGATGATGGATGTAATCAGTGGATCAGGCACAACAGGGGGCCAGGGTCAAATGAAGAACCTTAATGTGCATACAAAAGGCAAATGAAACAAAACAAAAGGCTAATAACTTCATCTTAGAACAAGACAATTTCTTGTACAAAATCTCTGCTCAAATAACAATGTATGTGTTATGCTCCTTTGGATTTAACTTGCTAACTTTTACTTCTATTAACTTTAATCACAGTCTTACCCAAACATTTCTCCACTACCCATGTCTCTTCTCTTCTTATGCTATGTTGTCCATCATCCCAATAACCCATTTATGGCGAGACAAATATTGGATATATAGTATAAATTAACAAAAACAGTTTCAATTCCTTGCTTTCATATCCCAATATTAATTTATTAATTATTTATCTATTGTTGTAAGATTGTTTTTATTTTACTTTAATTGGAAAATTTGGCAAAAATAGCACCAATTATTAGTTTGGTGCATAAAACAGCGCAAACTAAACAAATGTCATGCACAGGATAAATTTAATGGTATGGGCACATTTATCAACGCAAATGACGATTTTTACCTAAGATAAGTGCACCCTTGCCATAAAGCTTGTGACATTTAGTCATCCAGGCTAAAATCACAATTTATGTTGATTCGTGCACCCTTGTCATAATGTTTTTATTTCATGCCTTAAACCAATAGTTGGTGTTGTTTTCTCAATTCTCCTTATCAATTACTTTCTTTAGAATTATATTGCTTCATTTGTGAGCAATGTTGATCCAAAAAGTTAGCAAAAATAAAGGCGTATTATTTGCACCAAAAAAATTATCCAAAAAAAAGTTATTGGTGATAAAGTTGAGTATATATTTTTCTAGAAGAGATTTATTAAAGTGATTCATTTTCTCCATATAGTAGTAGTAAGATTACATTGATGAAGCTACATATGGGTCATGTAGTAAGATTAAGAGGCAAAATCGTGAAAGTTTCGGAAATTAGGTATTTGGGAAAGGTACATTTGCCTCTGCATGACAGCGATGCTAAGTATGGCTGCCATGGATTCGGCTAATGAGCTCCATTGTTTGTATAACAAACCTTCACTTGGATATTCTTTTCGGATGTATACATGGCTGCTAGTACTTAGTTCTAGTGGGAAAAGTAAGCTCCGATATTTGTTGAATCGCATATTAACACACGTCATAAATTTCTGGATTAATACAAGTTTTGTGGTACTGTTATATTATCAGTTAGTTTTTCAATAGAATCACCAGATTTATAATGGTCAGACTCTCATTTGGAGAGAGTGTTGGAGAGTATCCACGTGTCTCGAGATGAAAGCTAGATTGGAGAGATAAGAGATGTTTGATATATAAACTTGATGTGCTACTCATAGAGGTGAGAATTAGAGTTTAGCTGAAAATGACATTTGGGCCCAATAGTTCGGGGGGCTAGACTATAGTCCTAAATTATTATCTCGGGCTAGGGTATTTCAGGTTTTGGTCAAAATCGAGCTGGACTTTCGAACATAAAGTACAAATGGACCCAAATGCAGGTCATGTATGAGGGTGGAGTTGGTGTTTTTTGCTCACTCGCTACTCCTCATAATAACCAATGGTTTTATATGAAAACTCATCATTCTTGTCTATGGTCAGACTCTCCTTAATTCGACTAAGCTAGCGACTAGGCCCATAAATTTATCATTATGAATTTGATTGCAAAGATGTAGTATTTGGAGAGTAAGTAGTCCATCCGGGTCCGATCCTCAAAAGTACTGTACTATATTGATTGTCATAGGTAGGAGCATTCATACCAAAAGCTTTTAAACGCAAAATAGTCTATGCATGGTTGAAACTAAAATTTGCTTTTATACTTATCATCGACAATATAGCCTTTTATTTTACTTGCATTATTGTAATTCGCGCGCTAAATAGCAACCAATTATTAGTTATTGACCCTTAATATTATTGTTGCTAACATAGCAATTCAACCAAACGAGCAATTTCGGTCGCCAATAATCTATATATAAGTTGACTAATCAGTATTTTCAAATGGGCAAAGGCACAAGAATGTGTCATTTGATGTACACGTACACGTACACACCACGATATTTCACAAACAATTAACTCCAAGACATAGGAATGCCTTACTCTGTAACTGTGCATCCGATCCTCTCCCACGCACACATTTACTCTGTAACTGTAACACTTAGCAAGAAATTACTCAAAATATATTTTAAAAATCAATAATGATTGTATGTTGACTGTAAAATGACGTGGCGATCACTTAATCCTTGACAAATCAGAGGCACAATATTTGTTTGATTTTTTTTACTTTGGTTTTTTTTTTTTTTTTGTTAAAACCACCAAAGAATTTTCCGAATACTCGATAGTATTTTATTTTTTCTTTCTTGCTAACAAGTTAATAAGCCAGAGCATTGATTTACACTTTAACAAAATAACTATAATATATTTCCGCAATAGCGCATCATATATAGTCTATTTTATACAGTTGATTGACTGATTGTTATCACTTATCATTATCAGTTATCACATTTTCACATAATTCTAACTTTATATATGATCAAACTTATACAATTTGTGGTACACATTTTATACAAGTTGATATGTGTTATCATCACATTAGAACTACCCTATTTATTTTCTTATGATAATGATAACTTGCTAGTCATGCTAGTACAACCGGTTGTACAATACAATGCTCGTTTAGTTTTATTCAAGCAGACAAAGCTAGCACAATTTCAATATATATTATATATATATATATATATATATATATATATATATATATATATATATATATATATATTATATATATATATATATAGGTCAGGATCCAGTGAAATCATATGTTATATGAAACGTGAAAACCAAAATAAGTGAATACATTTTACATTTTAGGGTACATACTAGCAGTAAAGGGTACACAAGACTTCAGCTACTATTGTGAACAGTACACGTGTACCTTTAAACCTTCAATGTACCCCAAATTGAAATACAAGTATATCATAAATTAAATCGTGACCGTTCATCTCCAAATCTACGGTCAAGATTAAAAGTTTTTAGTTTTCACCTAAGGTTTGTTTTTCATGTGAGAAAGCAAGATCAAGCAGCAAGATCGCAAACTCAGAGGTAAATAGAAGAGAGAGAATTTTATATTTTCAGTAAGTATGTGTATTACAATTTATGTATGTACAGAAGAGGAGTATATATAACAGAAAGAGTTTGTTACAAATGTAAACCCACAAATAATAATTAATTTTAGGAAACAAATATCTCTTCATCCCCCCGCAAGCTGAGATTGGGAAACCAATCCAAGCTTGGAACAAGAGCAAAGTGGTGTTAGAAGGCAAAGCCTTAGTAAGAACGTCAGCTAGTTGTTGGGCACTAGAGACGTGAACTGTACAAGAAACCCATTTCAACCTGTTCTCTAACATAATGCATGTCACGCTTTAAATGCTTGGAACGATCATAATACGGGTTATGTGCCATATGATCAGCAGAACGATTGTCACAGTGAAGAGAAACAGGAAGGGAAAGAGAATATGCAAATCTTCCATAAACCTTGCAACCATACAAGCTCACTGGTTGTATAAGAATGCTGCGATATTCAGCCTCAGCTGAAGATTTACTGACCGTAGCTTGCTTCTTGGTTTCCAAGAACAAGTTATCACCAAGAAACACAGCATAAGAGCTCAAAGAACGACTACTAGACTGACAACTTCCCAATCCGCATCAGAATAAGCCACCATTTGAAGAGAAGAAGAAGAGAGTAAACAAACCAAAATCCAAAGTACTTTGAGATATTTAAGGGATGAAGCACAGCACGCAAATGAGGAGCACGAGGACAATGGAGAAATTGACTCAAATGTTGGGTGGCATAGGAATATCAGGGCGAGTAATACTTAAGTATTGCAACGACCAACAATTCGTCGATAATTTCAGGTTGAACAGAATATCCCCATCTCATTAGACAACTCAATCCAGAGGAAGTGGAGCAACAAGGAACACACAGTATCAACACCAGCATCTTGCAAATATCAACAATGTATTTTTGTTGGACAAGAAAGTTCCAGTAGAATTGCGGGAACTTGAATACCCAAAAAAATAATGCAATCACCAAGATCTTAATAGTAAAGGTGACATCCAATTCACGTTTAACAATATCAATTTGAGCTTGAGAAGACCCCGTAATCAATATATCATCAACATAGACTAAAGAGCCCAGAATGCACCATCAAGTTGCCGAGTAAATAAAGATAATCTTGGTGAGATTGAACAAACCCAAGTTTAAGAAGAATTCTTGAGTCTCTTTATTCATTGTCGTGAAGCTTGCTTAAGGCCATATAATGACTTTTGTAAATGACAAACTTGACCGGCAAGGCTTATTATACCCAGCAGGCGCCATATATAACCTCCTCATCCAAAATACCATGGAGAACGCATTGTTACCGTCAAGTTGACATAAGGGCCACCCTGCACATAGCTACTGCATAATAACACGGACAGTGGCAAGCTTAGCACAGGGAAAGGTTTCACCAAAAATCCACACCCTCACTTGTTGATAACCAATGCAACCAAGCGAGCATTTTAAACGCTCAATACTACATCAGGACGAAGCTTAGTCTTAAAGACCATTTGGAACCAATAGCCTTCTTATGCGGAGAAGAGAAGTAAGAACCCAAGTATATTATGATCAAAGAGCATCAAGTTCACGTGAATAGCAAGCCTCAACCTTCATGTTTACTAGCTTGATGAAAGTATTTAGGAGCCAAATATCATCAGACATAACAGAAAAAGAAGCAGAAGAAGAGATTGAGGAGCATTGGATTTATGAGTAAGTAGGGAGTTGATAATCAAGAAGCTTAGAAGGTGGTTAACATGTCTAGAAGGTCTAGAAGGATAGAAGGGAAGGTGTAGGATCAGAGTAGGTTCAGCCAAAGAACTTGACAAAGAGGAAGATGCAGAACAATAGGAGGAGAATGAGAAATAGGAGGGGTGAAAAATAGTAGAAGAGAATGATAGAGGAGAAAAAGAAGAAGTAGCAGGAGAGATGAGACAATAGGAGGATAAGGGGAGAAGAAGGAAGGAATCACCAAAAGAACCAGGGAGTGAAGGAGAAACAGCAGAAGTACTAGTCACTGAGAACTTGAAATGGGAAAACATGCTCATGAAAACAACATCACGAAGAAGTAAATAGAATGGGTCTCCAATCATAAACCTTATAAGCTTTTTGACCAAAAGGATAGCCACAGAACAAACATTTCTTGGCTTTAGGATCAAAATTTATTCTTAGTCTATCAACATTGAAGGCAAACACAGCATCCGAAAACTCGCAAATCATATAAGAAGGAGCTTGACCAAAAAGAATCTCAAAAGGAGTTTTCCAAGACAAACCTTTAGTAGGCCAGCTATTGATAAGATGAGTGGCAGTTAAATACAAATCACCCCAACTTTTAGGAGATTAGCTTGCAACCGTAAGCACGAGCATCTCTAACAAGTGACGGTGTTTCGCTCAACCTACCATTTTGTTGAGGGACACCAGGAACACTTCGTTCATGATAACACCTTAGAAGCAAAAGGAAGAACATTCGACTTGATTATCTCAGTCCCATTATCAGAACGAATGTGTTTAATAGAAGCCCCAAACTGATTCTCAACCATGGCAAAGAAATTCTTAATCACATTCACAATCTGACATTTATTTTGAACAGAATAGTCCAAGTAGTACGACTATGGTCATCCAAAATAGTAAAGAAAATTTGGCTCCATTAATAGCAGGACCTTATAAGGCCCATAAGTCCATATGAACTAAGGCAAAACAAGTGGAAGCCCTATTAACACTCCTAGAGAAGGAACTTTATGATGTTTGGCTAACACCACACACAGTATTGTAATCAACAAGGCCTTTACAATCACAAACATCAATGTATTCATTTTGGACAAAGATACATGGCCTAGTCTTGCATGAATTACATCCAAAGTAGGAGAAGAAGTACAGCAGAATATAACAACAGGAGAATTATCAAAAGACGAAGGCAAACAGAGGTCGAAGGACCATTATTAGCAGTGATAGAAGACAACACAGATCAACAAAACAATATGTGTAGATTTAGAACTAGCCTGAGCCCATGGAAGAGAAGTAACCCACGAGGCCAAGTAGAGAAGAGAAATAGTAGAGACCACCAAACAGGTTCCCAACACAAGAACTTGCTTAGAGAAAGTCCTGAAAAGAACATCCTGGGCATCAAACTTCACTACACACCATTATGCTCAGCTAATTGACCAATAGACAGAAGATTATGCTTAAACTCTTACCAAGAGCACATTGTATAACAAAGGAATCAGTAAGACGAACAGAACCCTGATATCAACCAATTTATTGAGAACCATCAGGCAACTCAACACGAATAGGCTTAGGCAAAAGCATTTTATCAACTAATAAGATGCATCAAAGACCATATGTTCAGTCGCACCAGAGTCTATTATCCACAAATCTTTATAAGCACTTGAAATCACCACAAGTAAGAGCCAAAGATGAAGAGATACCTGCCACGAAGTGGAAGAAGAAGCAGCTAACTGCTTGTTTTGCATTGCCTTGACTACTTCTGACAAATAGAAGCAATCATGGCGAGAATTAGAAGAAGCCTCAGTGCTGAAGTAGAAACAGAACAGAGGTGTGCAATAGCATCTGCACGTTTGTCCACAGTCACATGAGCTGCCACGAGTGTTAGTAGATTAGCCTTCAAGCTGTACCACTCAGGGTACCCAAGCAACTTGAAGCATTGATTCCTTGAGATGTCCTTTGCCTTTGCCAATAGACACAAAAACGATTGGACGTTCTTTCTTCCAATCACGCTGAGAGAAGGAGAAGAAGCAGAGACAGAACGAGCACCACCACCAGAAGAGCTCGAGAAACAGCCATAGCAGCACTATCAACTGAAACAGAAAGAGAATGAACTTCCTTGTGCTTCTCAATTTGTTGAGCAATAGAATAAGCTCGATTAATCGTCGGAAGAGGATCTTGAGACAAAATATTCGTAATCGCTCCATCATAAGCCTCATTAAGGACGAGAAGAAATTGATGAGTTGTTCTTCAATCTCAAAATCATGAAGCTTCTTCAGGAATCACAGCTACAACGAGCAAGGCACCACAATCGCAATTAGGTAAACAACGAATTGTTCGCAATCATCCCCCAACCGCTTAATTTTGCCAAATAAGCCAAAATTGAGATTATCCTGTTTCAGATTGTTAATCTCTTTCTTCAACTGATAAACCAAAGGACCATTACTCTGGCCAAACCTCTCAGAACCTGACCAGAGCTCAGCGCAGTTTCAACATAGCAAAGTCATCAGCTATTCTCACCTTTCATGGAAGACACGAGCCAACTCATCCACCATATAGTCGCACCGACGCATTGAGCATACTTCTTGTCAGTAACACTAGTTCTTGATCGAACCATCAACAAATCCAATTTTATTCTTCGCTCCAAGAGCACGAAGAACATGTCGTTTCCATCTCAAGAAATTGCTGCCATGAAAACGACAGAAACTAGGGAGGAATTTGGATTATCAGAATGAGATTAATAAGGATCAAGCGAATTGGATTCATGTTCGTTTGATTGAGGAATTCGAAGAACTCATGACTGAAATCGCGATTAAAGAATCAAACAACACAAAAAATCGCAATCGAATAAATCGCAAGAAAATCGCAACAAAATCGCGGAAAATTGCAATCGGAAGAAATATATGATCGATCAAATGATAATCAACGAAAAACAAGAAAAACACGAATTCTCAGATTGAGAATTGCTCTGATACCATGTGAGAAGCAAGATCAAGCAGCAAGATCGAAACTAGAGGTAAATAGAGAGAGAGAAATAAATTTTATTATTTTCAGTAAGTATGTGTATTACAATTTATGTATGTCACAGAGATAATTATACACAAGAAAGATTTGTTACAAAATGTAACAACCCACAAATAATAATTAATTTTAGGAACAAATATCTCTCATATTTCACATGATTCTTTCCTATATATATATATTATATATTATATATATATTCCAAAGTGTCTAAGATAAACTTCTTGGCATCATAGTCTGATTGTATGTAATTTTACTCCAATCAATCCATAGTCGGTCTTTGTTTGCTAAAATTTTCAATTTGGATCGTCCCTTTTCCTTGATGAGTAAAGTTTACACGATAAAATAATTTTGAAACCATTATGAAGAAATCGACCWGCGTGTCCAAGTCACATGTAACAATAAAGAATAGAGAAAGGAGAGAGGAACGTATTCGGGTATTGGGTATCCCAAACCCTAGCTAGCTTAAGAAGAAGCAAGCGCGCAAAGAAGAGAAAGGCAAATGATGGAAATGGCAATGATAGTTCACGACTCACGAGCATAGGTTAAAAAAGGCAGGTGTTTTCATTTACTTTAGAAGAAATTATATAAGCTGGGATAAAGTTTAGGTTAGTGAGTGGTGACAATGACAGTGAACGCAAGTTCAAAGTTGAAAGACATTAATATATACATCATACTATACTAGAACATTTTGTCTGCTCTGATCTTAAAGCTTGTGAATGAATGAATGAATGAATGTCGTCTTTGTCAATTTGTATTGACCACTACTTCTGCAGCAGTACGTACTCGTTTGATATTCAGTGCCAACAGTTGCTTCTGTTTATGTTTCTGATATGACAGGACTCTTAAGTTTCAAATTTATTATTTCATGACCTATATACTTGGAGCTTAGCTAATTTTGAGATAATGTTGTTGCTCAACTTTAATTACATGCCACTAATTAATTCGATATTATATGTGCATGATTTCTAATGTCTTTAATTATTTGGGTTATTTTAGAAATTAGAACGTGCTCTTTCCTCTTTGGTTAATAATTGTTTTCTTTATTTGTGTCATCCATCTTGTTAGTTGTATTATTGATATTAGGTAATACTGAGGTTAGGAGACCGGGGTGAGATAAGGAGGAAAGAAAAGTCCACCTACAAAGCCTAAGTGAGTGAGGTTTCATTCCTAAACCACTTAGGTTATAAACTACAGCTCATTTTTTCGGTGTGGGAATACAACTCACACTTKCATACCTAACAACACATATTATGTTTGTCTTACTTTTTTTAGGTCGGTTATATCATGACAAACATTTAACTTACGTCTTAATAGATATATATTATCATACACTTAATAAGTAGGTTTTCACAAATTTGCCAAGATTAATTTTTATCTTGAATATATGACAATAATGAATAAAAATTTAAATTCTAACATAGCAATGTTAGTTAAGTAATGTCCCACAAAAACCGCGTTATTGATGTATGTAAATATGTAATTAGAGTTATTTATAACTCTGTCTCTATTTAATAACGATATTGCTCAACAATCCTGTTGTGCCCTAGCTAAAAACCTTATTGATGATATACACAAATCGAATGGATCAAATGGGGCATTTCCTTAAATAGTTGGGTTTGATCCAAGCTAAGAGTGTATAAAGAGAAATAAAGTGTGTAAAAGTTAGAAAGTTACAATAAGGCACAAATTACTTGAATTGAACAATAATCACAAAATCAAATAACTTATTAGTCAATAGTAACAATAATGGAATATAATACTGAATTCGAGTTCCTGACACCTTAAAGGGTTAAAGCAAGCTAAGGCTTCATCCCATAATGATTAGCACGATTCTTTAACTCCTTAATCGTAACTATTTTCGATAAATACGCATCAGTAGTACGCACGCAAACGCAAGGCATATAGTGTATCTTGAACTTGTTACTTGTGCATGGACTAGTTCGTTGCAATTATTRCCAGGGGAAAATGGAAAATTAAAATACAAATTCATCATCATCATATTGRGTCAACTCTTGTCAATTATTAGTTTGCACATTATTCATACAATTACAGATTTTGAATCATATATTTCCATTTTGGCATATATATTGTATAACTACCGTGACAGCACACCAGCTCGGTCATAGATAGGACCAACCTATGTAAATTATTTCAAGTGTCATCGAGTATTGCGAGGTTTGTATTCAAGTTCAACGGAGTTTTATGTGGAGAGACGTAGCCATAAGTATTATTCTTTGGTCTTCATCATCTCAAGTTTTAGCTCTTTGATTGAGATGAACTATTAACATAGTATCAGAGTTGACTTAAATTAAAAAGAAAATTATACAAATTTTCATCCACTGCGAATATAAGATTAATCTTTGACCGTCAATATCAGCTTAACATTTGATTGAGCTAATACTTGACAAAGTACATACATAATATCACCTTGATTGTGCGTTTTTTTATTTTTATTTTTATTTTTATTTTTTTTGCTTTTCATTCGTACTTTTAATATTTTGTCTTTCTTTTTTATGAGTTGATCCATATATGAAAGTATGTGACCGTACCATGAGTAGAAAGCTGGGATTACTGAGAAGAATCCTTTTTCTACAGAGATTGATGCTTTAATACAGATTGTTTTCTTTTCACTAGTTTCATCACTGAAAAAAAAAGTAGAGAAACACTACGCTATTGGAGAAGTATTATTATCACTCATTACTTCATTAGATGAACGACGCAACCGACTAAGGTACGGTGATTCGCGAGATCTGCTATCGCTCATCTCTTTGCAGAAGGGCCTGTCATTTGATCATATACAAGCATTATTCATTAGTATCTATCATATGTTTTGTGGGATTGCTATAGTTTTTATCAATTTATTTATTCCCCTAATAGTTGCAGAAATTTGTATCGTTTTCCATCAATTTTTCGTTCAAAGTTGCAACAAGCAGCTAATAAACACTTTTGATTGTGTTATCAAAAATATAAAAAATAATATATTTTTTGGACTTAATAATTGAATATCAAACAAAACTATACGGATTAAAATATGTTATGTTTTATACTAACATTAACATTATAACTTTGTATTAAACTACTTTAAAAAAATGTATTAAACTAGCTAAATTACGAGAGGCGAATTTCTATATTAGCTAATACAATCATCAGTGAAAATGTTATTAACATTAATGGAAATGAGGAGGGCGCGAAGTTTTTAACAACCATTTTGTCTTTTATTTGTACTTAGTTAACGAGTACAATATTATATAATTAGTTCTGTAATAATATATACTATGATCAAACCCTATTATGTACATTAATTGTCAACATACTGATTTTTGTACAGTTATGCTTAGATATATCATATAATAATTAGGTATACTTGAGTATTTCACCTAAAGGTTAAAGCTAATATTGAAGATATATGATAATATGAGGGTGTTTTCCGAATATAGAAATAGAAAGAATAATAAACAATCAGTATTACAATTTAAAAATCAGACAATGCTGAGCATTAAGTAAGGCTAGTTGTTGAACATACTTTAGATCAGCATTTCCAGGGGTAAGAAAAATGTGAGAATTTGTGAATAGTGATATTAGGCAACAAAATTAATACTAATTTTGTGATTTAGAACAAATTCAATCATCCATATGTTGCTATCATCATAAGATTGGATTACAAAATTCGTGAACTTTTTTTTATTTTAAATTTCACAAATATCAGGACATTTCAAAAAAGTTGTACTGTATGATGCAATTTGTGAAAATTGTATGTAAATCACAACTTGGATTCGTGAAATAGGAAAATTCCCAGATCAAACTAAACTCGAACTCATGAATTCAATTAATTTATGACAATTGTTGCACCAACAAGTAGCACCAAACATAAAAAAAGAAATGATCAATTGGGTGCTAAAATAGCCTAAACACAACCAGACCACACATAATTAAGGAGCATAATATATATATACCATGTGTAGATTTAATCATGTAAGTAATATATATTATGATTCCATTTAAGTAGAGAAAAATAATAACAGAATCTAATTAATAAACCATTGGCTAAATATTTAAACAATGATAAAAAATGATTAATATAGGACGAAACTCTTTGCCTGCAAGAAGTGGGCAAGTGATCTCACCATACGAAGTAGTAGCAAATCCTAAGCTTTTCACTGGCGGACCTCTTCCCTAGCCTTATCCCACATGGCACGAGCTCGAGCGAACTCGGAGTGAGCCATCTCGATCTCCCTCCGAGTCAACTCCCGAACTCGTTCCGCGTACGCCTTCTCTATGGCCGCCACCCGTATCTGCTCCGCGGCCTGCCACTTGAGGGCCTCGACGCACCCGTACTCGGACCCCTCCGCAGGCTCTAGGCTAATGGAYAGCTTCAGGTCCAGCGAGGGCCCACCATTACYACTACTACTATTATTGTTGTGATCATTATCTTGATCGTGGTCGTGATCAGCGGTGTCGATCAAGGGCGGGTACAATGGGGGGCGGCGGGATCGACGGTGGTGATGGAACCAAGGGAGAGCACGTGAGGAGGAAGAGGGGGCGCGAGAGGGAGGAGGTGGGGGTGGCAGAAGTTGGAGCTCTTTTTGATGATCTAAATCTTTTTCCATGTGGGGGATGAGAGAAGACTATTGTTTTTAATATTATTATTATTATTATTATTGAGTTCTTTTTTTAAAAAAAACTTTATTGTAGGAAGGAAGGACAACGAAAAAAGGAGGGATGTGTATAAATGTGTGTTTTGTTACTTGGTATGATAGATGACCCTAGCTAATATAAGAAGAGGATATAAAGAGAGAAAGAAGAGAAGGCTGTTTTAGTTTACTTAGTTCATATTCCTAGTTAGGGGGGAGTGTTAGAGTGAGATGTGTCTATATATATAAATTCAGTGGCAAGCAAACCATGATGCTTTCATTTACCAACATACCCTTAAGTTCAAATCAACTCTATTCGAACAATCATCACTTAATGTACTTCACCAATCAAATCTTGTAGTATGTACATAAACAAGAATCTAGGTYACTTCCCTCTAGTAAATAGTAATTATCCTATGTATGGTTCAAAATTTTTAACTTGAGGAAATATTATTTTGTTCTATTACAATTTTGTTTGGATGGAAGGACACTCAAAACAAAGGGAGGGGAYGTGTTTCCGAGTTTCAAAATAAYTACRTGTCYCCCAATTTAAATTTTAGGAGAGATTTGAGAGAAGAAATGAAGCTCCTCAATTTCCATCTCTTTCTCTTTCATTCTTGGTCAAGGCTAGAAGATAGTGTAAYCATACACAAGTTTAGTAAGGTTCCATTATTACAAAATTATATGATAATTTATAAGRAGTAATACACCAAATTTACATATTATTTACACTCTGTCTAATCTTTCAATGTGCGATATACTCTCAACAATATAGAAGAGAAGTCATAAAGCTTAAGGGTAGAAGTATTTGGAAAACTTGTCGAGCACAACTAGCTACTATCCTACCTTCAAACCTTCAATTGTTTATACGATTCTACATACACGCATACGATTGATTTATTTATAGAGGTTTCCAATGGTGAGCACAAGCTCAATTCCAACAAGATGGTATGTTGAAAGTCGTTATAGCCATTTAATTTAGTGACCATTCCACTCTTATGAGCTATTTCAATTCTAGTTTTCGGATGTTTCCATGGTTTTACCGAGGTCGTATATAACCTATATTCAACCTCAATTGACTGCTTTTCTTTATTACAGATTAGGTAATTTTTCCGTTATTCCTCCATTTGTGTGACTTTCGAGAGAGAGATATTCAATGAAAGCTAGAGGAAATCAACTTCTAACATGGTATTAGGAGCCTAAACCATAAAAAAAAAAAAAAGACAAAGCACAAAAACATAGAACAACAAAACAGCAATTTTTTTTTTTTTTTACTCGACAATGAAACCGAGGACGAGAGACAAATTGATCCTTCTTGCCCCATCGCTATTAGGCGCCGGAGATCAGCCGGAAACTTGATCCACGTCACGTCGGTCTTCAAGGGCGATAATGTATTTGGCATGGTCACGAGCGATTACTTATCGCTGTTCCGAGGAAATCTTGTGTCGTCGATGGCACGATACGAAACGCAAGGGTGCGAAGACAAACGGCTCCTCGTTGGAGACGTAAACACAATGCCTTGTTTCATGGATTTTACGAACCATGGAGCCTAAACTAGCGGCATCACTGCCGTACTTTGATGAAGGCGATCCTAATGGACTACTTGGAGAAGCGTTATGTATTTCTATGGTCCTCGTCTCACAATTGCGACTAAAAATTGCGGATTGCAGACAAAAAAGGCAGTCGTCGAGGAGATTCTTATACTACACTCATGGCTTTGTTTGAGATCTGAGCGCGAGACTAAAGCTCTCATGGTTGTGAGTGTGGGTGTTGCACATTGTATGTGGAGCCAAGTATGAGCTCGAGACAGAAACGACGAGGAGGATACCTCATCAATTTTTGATTGGTATCGATGATACTTATATGCGCGTGCGTACGAATCTCTTGTTCTCAGCAGCCTCCCGGTGGCTTGATGTGCGTACAGCGTGTCTGCAGGGAGGAGGAATCGGCCGTGGGATTGCTAGGGGAAGGCTGTCAATAAGCCGCGACACATGAGCTCATGTGTTCGGCGTGTCTACTGCTCGTCCGTGCCTCGCACCGGATCGGCGCGACAATGACGAATCTACTGCACTCATGCGGCGTTCAGGCCACGAAATGATGGGTGCTCGTTCTTCATGGTATCCCTGATGGTGGTACACAGAATTGAAGAAAGGGAAAGCGTGGTGATGTGCTCGGCCTGCTGTTTCTGCTCGCCAAGTCGCGGTTTCGAAGTCCTCTCTCCCGTGTCTGCTTTAAATCCCGCAGGTCTTCCTCTGTTCCTACTGCCGTCTGCCTGCTGTCCAGGCGGCTGTGGTTTCGCAGCCGTCGAGTGGTGGGAGGGATGCCTCCCTTGCGGACTGTAAACCGAGGATATTCGGGTCTTGCTCAATATGGTAAATGGCACCAACAAGGATCGGTCTACAAGGTGAGGCTCTGTTTGGTTGTCTGGATTCTTATACCGTGGCGCAATCACATGTGCACCTGGTGATGCGTCCTGCTTGTCGGATGTCGTGCCCATTTCACGAGCCGGTTAGCCTTCCTAATGGTGATCGTGCATTGGCTGTTACCAGGAAGGCCGTGTGCAATCTTGATTTCACTTAGTTTTGAAAAACTGTTTGGTTTGTGCCTAATTTACAGTGCATTTAACATTTGCGGTGTCCAAATTAATCGATGATATTCATTGTTTTGTCCGTTTCACTGATGCATTTGTGTGCTATACAGGACCAACGTCGGGAATGATTGGAGCCGGTAATCGAGGGCGGGACTTACTTTAATTTCGGCGGTTTTCCTACAGTATGCGGTTCAAGTTCGGAGATTTCTGTTTTTCGAACATTAGGCATCGTGCGTCTTGGGCACCGTCGGATCGAGTGGTCAAGTTAGTGCCTGGCTGTTGCAAAATAGTACTAGTCAAAAATTAAAATAAAGCTTGTATCTGTGTGGTCCGCAAGCTAAACAATCTCGGATTCTTTTCACATGAGGATTAATAAAGCGCTAGTCGTTTATTTGATTAAATTGCATTGTGATTTATGGGGCCTTTATGCGACTCCCTCTACTTGTGGTGCTATTATCTTTTGACATTGTGATGATTATTCTAGAGGTGTTTGGGTTTCATTTTTGTTTTGACTTCTAAGACTGAGGTTTTCATTCTGTCTTTTGCTCTTTTTTTTTGCCTTGATTGAGCGTCAGTTTTGAGACGAGGTTAAATTCGTGCGATGATAATGCACTGGAATTTAATTGTACTGCTTCCTTATTTAATGACAATGGATAAATTTTCAAACCTCGTGTGGTCTGGGACCTCAGCAAAATGGTCGGGTTTGAGCGAAACATCAACATATCTTAAAACATGTGGCCCGTGCTTGCGCTTCAACGCGAATTTGCCAATTGGGGTTTTGGGGGGGAGTGTGTACTGTGGTGGCGGGCTATTTGATTAATCGAACCCCATCTCGTTTGTTGCAAAATAAAAACTCCTTTGAGTGTTTGATGTGGCTGCCTAATTTTGAATGAATTGCGGGTCTTTGATGTTTGTGTTTTGCCCATAATCAAAAAGCCAGGGGGGTAAGTTTGCTTCTAGAAGTCGACGTTGTCTTTTTCTTGCGGTATCCACTGGAAGAAGGGTTGGACAGGTGTATGATTTGAGACGGGTGATATTTTTGTATCTCGGGCTGTCATTTTTTATGAGGGGTGAATTTTCCATTTAGTAGTCACAATTTCGAGGGTGATGGTGTTGGTGATGATATGCATGATGTTATGGGTCAACAATCGGGGGTCGATCTGTTTTTTTGGAGGACTTGGAGAATCTTTGGGACACTTCTACTATACTACCCATTGATCTTCCCTTACTGATGATACTATGATTTTGGCTATCGCCATAGACGATCTGTTAGCAGTCCTGTTAGCTATGCTACCCTGCTTACTCCGCGGTTTGGTACCAGACTGAGGGTGTTCTCCGCAGTTACGTCCAAGCGTGGGAATAGGTCACGAGAGCACCAGGGTGGCATCAAGACTGTTGGCCATACGTTCAGTGCGCTAGTCCGCTCCATAGTTGCCTCACTCAGGTACCGTATCCTATAGCGCACTTTGTGCATTGTGAGATTTTTCTATGAGACACGTATATTTCTTGCAGCTGTAAATTGCAGGTGTTGAAACTGTCTACGGAATTTCAAGAGGTTGCAGGTGCCGTTGTTGGAGGAAGGACAATGCACAAGAAATTCCCTGCTCTCGAAGATAATGAGACTTGGACATGCTGCAGTTGCGTCCCGGAAAGAAAAGCTCTTGGGTGCAGTGGGTTTTACAGATAAAATAATTCTGACGGTGCGGTTGAACGTCTCAAAGCCTCGGCTTGTCATCTTGGGTAATAATAGGTGGAAGGGATTATTAGTACTGAGACAGTTTGGCTCCGGTGGCAAAACTGGGTTCACTGTTCGGGCTTTTTCTTGCGGTTGCTGCTGCGAAGCAATGGGAACTCCATCAAATGGACTGTTCATAATGCTTTTTGCATGGTGGATCTTGATGAGAAGTTATATGAGGCGCTCCGGGTTTTCAGGGTCCCGTCCTAACATGGTGTGTCGCTTGCGCAAGTCTTTATATGGTTTGCGCCAAGCCTCGTGTTGTTTGCTAAACTCGCTGGCTCACTTCACGGTATGGTTTTACTCAAAGTTCGTATTCTGCTATTCTGTGTTTACCATGACTCGCGATTCTATAACTTGAGTATTTCTGTCTAGTGTTTGATGATTTGTATTTTGGGCAATGATTCTGCTGCTATTTCTGAGTTTAAAGCCTATTTGGGTGACTGTTTTCATATGAAGATTTGGGGATTTTTGAAATATTTTCCTGGGCATCGAGGTGGCTCGGAGTCCTGAGGGATTTTTTGTGCAACGAAAATACACTTTGGATATTATTGCAGAACCGGTTTGTTGGTTTCTCGCCCGGCTGGCTATCCGATTGAGCAGAACCATGCTCTGGCTCAATCCGATATGCTCTTATTGATGATCCAGAGATGTATCGTCGTTTGGTGGGCGTCTGATATATTTGTCTTTACGCGTCTGACTTGGCGTATTCAGTCCACATATTGGCGCAAGTTTATGGCAGGACCGGGCAGGCACACTTGGATGCGGCTCTTCGGGTTGTGCGGTATTTGAAAGGCTGCCTGGTCAGGGCATTTTGTTGTTCGGCTGATTGTGACTTGCACCTGACAGGTTGGTGTGATTCGGACTGGGCTAGTTGTCCGTTGATCGGCGTCCTTGTCTGGTTTGGTTGGTGTTCTTGGTCGTTTCCCATTTCGTGGAAACAAGAAGCAGCATACGGTTTCCCGGTCTTCGGCAGAAGCCGAGTACAGATCCATGGCGGCCATAACTGCGGAGTTAAAGTGGCTGAAGGCCTTGTTGCTCAGTTTGGGTGTCTCGATCCGAAAGGCTATGCCATTTGTTTTGTGACAGTCAATCTGCTTTGCATATTGCAAGAATCCAGTATTCACGAGCGCACTAAAACATATAGAGGTTGATTGTCATTATGTTCGGGATGCGATTCAAGATGGGATTATTCAGACTGCACATGTCGGACCGATGAACAGAGTTGCAGATATTTTCACTAAGGCCTTAGGCAAACGCCAGTTTTTGTATTTACTTGACAAGTTGGGCATTTGTGATCTTCATGGCTCCAACTTGAGGGGGGGTGTTGGGCCGGTATTAGGCACAGTTAATTAAGCAAGCCTTTTAGGGTTTGTTGTTGTAATATGTATATATAACCTAGTTATTGATCCAATGAAAGTAGAGGGAAATCAATTCCTAACATTTTGGGTTGAAGTTGATGAACTAAACTAAACTGAATTGAAGTTAGTTGAAGTCGGCTGAACTAAAGTGGAGTTGAGCTGAAATTGACTTAACTGAATTGACTAGTTGGTTGAACTATTGAGGTGAGTTGAAGTTTAGAGTAATAATAAATTATTAACATTATAATGGTATATAATAAATAGGTTTTTTTGTCCATAACTACCTTAGTTACACACTTTTTTGCAAATATACTACCTACATTGAGAAACTTAGACATAACAACCTTAACTTTGCATTTTCTTTTGACCACTACTTGTTTTCATTTCCGGCGTTGACTCTCACTTTCCGGTTGACTCTCACATGATTGTCACGTGATCTCCTATTTTTTTGCTTTTTTTCCCGATTTTCCTTGCTATACCCTGTTTTGCTTGTTATTTCATTTCCATCTCCAATTCTCCTTTCTCAATTCATCTTCTCCTCTTTTTTTTATCTTTACATGATTGTCAAGGAAACTCCAAGCTGGTAACAGCACGATCACAAAACGAAAATGACACAACTCTTCACATTGCAAAATCTTTCAAGCATCTCGAATTCGTGACAAATTAGTTGACCATGATGGCAGAAGGCATCAACTGATCATTCGAACTACACATTGGAACATGGGCTTCTGCATTGCAGCATCATCAGAAATGTAGCGATAGCAAAGATTATGGTGGCGTTAAAATAGACAGCTTCCAAATATTAAAAATAGTAATAACTTGACACTCTTTCGTATGGAAATCCTTCTCGACCACAAGGAGATGGTGAAATACTTGATAGACGTAACAGATGATAGCATCTTCTTCTTTTCATCTTCTCCTCTTTTTCTTGAAAACAACTTTGTATCCTTTATTAGACTAGGAAAAGAGGAGAAGATGAATTAAAAAGGAGAATTGGAGATGGAAAAATGAAATAACAAAGCAAACAATTCCAAGGATAGCAAGGAAAATGAAAAAAACAAAAAAAAAAAAAAAAAAAAAATAGGAGATCACGTGACAACCATGGTGGAGTCAACACCGAAAAGTGTGAGTCAATGCCGGAAATGAAACAAGGTAGTGGTCAACAAAGAATGCAAAGTTAAGGTAGTTATGTCTAAGGTTTTCTAATGTAGGTGTTATTTTGCAAAAAAGTATGTAACTAAGGTAGTTTATGGACAAAAAAACCTAATAAATATGATGAGAATAACAGAAATATATTTTAATAATTGAGAATAATAGAAATAATACTTCGTATTATTAATAATATACAGTATGTAATAAATAGTAATCAATAAATAATAATAATATAAATAAATGAAACAATATAATTAAAAATAGTAGTAGTATAAATAAATCAATAATATGACTAATTATTTGATTAGTTATATAATAGTAATATTGATAGTAATAAGTAATAATACAGAGTAAT
>SNQN01001794.1:10759-34472 GCA_008642245.1 Bassia scoparia | reverse complement strand
TGATTTTATTTTGAAAAATAAATTTTATATTGTTAACTAAACTAAGTTAGGATTTAGGCCTGTTCTTTTGTGTTGGGCGGTTAATTAAGGCAGTTAATTAAGCAAGCTTTTAGGGTTTGTTGTTGTAATATGTATATAAACCTAGTTATTGATCAATGAAAGTAGAGGGAATCAATTCTAAATGGTATCTAGAGCCTAAACCTAATAAAAAAAAAAAAAAACAAAGCACAAAAAATAAACAAACAAACAGCAATTTTTTTTTTTTTTTACTCGATCAATACGAGGACGAGAAAAATTGATCCTTCTTGCCCATCCTATCTGGCGCGGAGATCAGCCCGGAAACTTGATCCACTCACGTCGGTCTTCAAGGGCGATAATGTATTTGGCATGGTCAGAGCGAATTACATTATCGCTTCGTTCCCTGAAGGAAATTTGTGTTCGTCGATGGCACGATCACGAACAAGGTGCGAAGACGAAACGGCTCCATCGTTGGAGACGTAAACACATGCCTTGTTTCATGGATTTTACGAACCATGGAGCTAAACTAGCCGGCATACTGCCGTACTTTGATGAGGCGAATCCCTATGGAACTACTTGAGAAGCGTGTATGTATTCTATGGGTCCTCGCTCTCAACAAGTTGCGACTAAAAATTGCTCGGATTGCAGACAAACAAAGGCAGTCCGTCGAGAGATTTTATACTACACTCATGGCTTTGTTTGACGATCTCGAGCGCGAGACTACAAGCTCTCATGTTGTGAGTGTGGGCTGTGCACATTGTATGTGGAGCCAAGTAATGGAGCGAGACAGAAAGACGGGAGATCTCTCATCAATTTTTGATTGGATCGATGTATACCTTATATGCGCGTGCGTAACGAATTCTTGTCTCAGCAGCCTCCCGGGGGACTTGATGTGCGTTCAGGCGTTCTTGCAGTGAGGAGGAATCGCGCGTGGGATTGGTAGGGAAGGCTGTCAATAGGCCGCGACACATGACGCTCATGGTGTTCGCGGTGTCTACTGCTCGTGTCCTCGCCCGGATCGGCGGAACAATGACGAAATCTACTGCACTCATTGGCCGCGTTCAGGCCACGACAATGATGGGTGCTCGTTCTTCATGGTATCCCTGATGTGGTACGACAGATTGAAGAAAGGGAAAGCGTAGGTGATGTGCTCGGTCCTCTGTTTTCTGCCTCGCAAGTCCGCGGTTTCGAAGATCCTCTGCTCTCCGTGTCTGCTTTACTCCCCGCGTCTTCCTCGCTTCGCTACTGCCGTCTGCCTGCTGTCCAGGCGGCTGTGGTTTCGCAGCTCGACGTGGTGGGGGAGGATGCCTCCCTTGCGGACTGTAAACCGAGGATATCGGGTCCTTGCTCATATATGGTAATCGGCACCAACAAGGATCGGTCTACAAGGTGAGCCCTGTTTGGTTGTCTGGATTCTTGATACCGGCGCCAGGATCACATGTCACTAATCTAATAAATAAATAATAGTTATGACTATTTTGAACACGAAATATTTGACATGATCATGTGAATATAAAATGGTAATATTGTCATTATTGTCATTGAGTATTACGGAGTAATAAAATAAATGAAAATTACAACTAAAAAATAACAACAATATAATATAAAAGAATTAAAAATATAATAATAATAATTTTGGGGTGCGTGCAGCTGTTCACCTCTCGGCAAGATTTGATTTGCAATAGCTAGAGGAGTAGGGGCTCAAATTGTATCTCCGCTCCCCTCTAATTTCTTGTAAATCTTTTGATCGCCATAGCAGTAGCAGTAACATTAGTAATTGAATATTAATATTCTCATCAATGAATTGAATATTAATAATCTCATCAATGAGCAGCAATGGTAGCAGTAAAAATTATAATAATTGAATATTAATAATCTCATCAATGCAATAGTTGTAGCAGTAGTGTAGCAACAGTAGCAGTAGCAGTAGCAGCTGTAGTAGAAGCAGTAATAGCAGTTGTAAAAATTATAAAACTTGAATATTAATAATAATCTCATCAATGTGAATCATACAAAATATCACTTGCCTATATTTATTCTTATACATTGATAATAGATATTGACAAAATTCTCTCCACTTATGAATAGTAAAATAAATATAAATTACTACATTTTCAAGGAATGTTGTGTTGTGTCAGTTGTAGTGCAACAGAAGCGAGATAAGTAAGCGGTGCGAGGTATGTCTATTGGCTACGGTTTTCTTCCTTAATTTCTTCTTCTCTTTTTTAGGGAAATTGGATAAGGGGGTTGCTGCGCTTATGAAGCGGATTCAGACGTTCTCCAAGGCTCAGGACATTGGGACAAAAAAAAATCTCCTAAATCAAAACTTATCCGGTAATTATATGCCACAAAAATTGCCAAAAAACACTTCCTTAATCTTGCAATTGTATGCTTGCTTTTAGGATATGTGGTTAATTTAGTCTTGCAATTTACAATTCCTTTTTATTAAATAATAATAATGGTAAAACAGAGGGCTCAAAGCTTTTCTTCTTGACCGAATGATATATCTTCAAGCGGTCGGTTTCAACAACTAAGCTACGAAGACTTGCCTCCCACGCCGTACGCACCACCAATCTCATAGCCATAGCCTCCGCCGCATCCACAACTGCCTCCATATCAAGAACATCACACACAGCCATATGAACATCCCCACTCCCATCACGAACCACACCACCCAAACCAATCTTGCCATCACTGAAAACCGCCGCATCACATTTTCCAACGAATTGAAATTAATTTATTGAATAAAAACTGTTTTTTGGTTTCACATTTTTTTATTTCTTGGTCCGGCTAAACAATATGTGTGAGAAATCTAACATTAGTATATAACTTTCTAATGTTTCAACAATGTATGCAAAGCTAGTGATCATTAATGTCTAGTTCCTATTCTATAGTCTTATATCTGAGTTGCAAACTTGCAATCAAGGTAAATTGCATTAATAACTATTTCTTTTTAACATCCATTCAACATTTATTCATATGTTAAAACTTGGTTCCACATTATATGACTAATGTCAGTTTTGTCTGTCGTTAGTCGTTTGACATCTCAAATCTATACTATATATTAAAATGTGCTCTAAACACCGTCATAGTGCCACATGGTCCCCTAAGTTTTCTCCAGAATTGTGTCATGTATGCGACACACCGACACGTCGTGAGCTCCCACATCTTCATATGTCCTGTCATCTAATGTCATGTAGGATTATGGTTTAGCATGTTCTCATCAATTGCTTTTTGTTGAATTGAATTTATTTCTACTGAACTGAACTGAACTTATTAGTACTGAAACCTTAACAAATTTCTTAAGGATCGATTAAATATCTGTCTCTTATACACATCTAGATGTGTATAAGAGACAGTACGAAATACTCTGTATTAAAATAAAATTTATAAATGTTTTACAATCATTATGATAATTTTTGTGTTTTTTCTTCTCTTATGGTACAAACAAAGGGGAAAATAATAATAATAATAATAATAATAATAATAATAATAATAATAATAACTTCTTGTAGATCACTTGATCTTTTTTTTGCTTGTAACGTTTGACACATTTTGGAATAATAATAATAATAATAATAATAATAATAATAATAATAATAATAATAATAATAATAATAATAATAATAATAATAATAATAACTTCTTGTAATATGTTTGATGTTTGTTGCTTGTAAAGCTTAACACGTTTTGGTGGTTTTATAATGATGATAATAATAATGATAACAATGATATTACTAATAATAATAATAATCTATCTACATGTCGATCGATATGTAAAATATCACTTTATAGTGGAAAATAAAATATCAAATGCGTAGAAAATTATGGAACAAAAAAGTATAATATTTTCTCACTTTATTTAGTTTTAGAGTTTATTCAGTTATTTTACAATAACAATTTTACTATATTGTAAATCCTCCGTTCCACTAAATTCATATCATAAGGAAAATTGGCGCTATTCATTAGTAGTGAGAATATTCTAAATTATCATCAATATATACGAATGAATATAGTCTAGTGGGGACTTGTTAGAATCGTATTAACAAGTAGCTTATTGAAATTCAATTTTTATAATTTTTACTCATGTACAATTAAAGATATTTCACTTATAAATTGTGTATTGGCAAACGTGTAAAGTACAAGTGACAAAAATTCAATGGAACAGAGAGAGTACATCACATTTGACATATAGATACTTCCTCCGTCTAAAAAAAGCAACAAACTCCATTTTAGGAAATATCACAATAAATGCAACAAACTGTTTTTTCCATATTTGGTATGTTACCTTTAATAAAATATTTAAAACATTATGAAACTACCCTAATCAAAATTTTAATCCTACAATCTAAATTGATTAAAAATCTAAACCTAATAAAGTAATCTCCACTCGACCACCCCACTCCAGCAGCAACACCACCCAACGACCACCACTACAACCCTCATCAAACCCCACGAACCACTGTTACCTACCTAACAACCCTGAAACCACGAAGAGCCGCCGTGACCTCCCTCACAACCCCAATCAAACCCCACGAACGCCAATCGAACGGCAGTCGAGCCGCTGTAATTGTTGTTACCCTAATGGAGCTAGTCGAACCCAATTCGTCAGTCATTCGCGTAAGCCTTGGTATCCACCGTCAAAGGTCTTTCTTCCCCCAATTCTCGAACCCTAACTACCGCCACTGGGTGATGGTTCAATTAGGGTTCGCAAGTCGTTCAATTGGGGGCMGAGGTGGTTTGCGCAAGGTGATGGTTCGCGAGTGAATCAATTGGGGTAGAGGCGGTTCGTGCAAGGTGGTTCAATTGGGGAAGAGTTGGTTCACGCAAGGAGGTTCGTCGSCGATTCTTGTGGTGGTGGTGACAGTCGTTCGTTGGTGCCAAGTGTTGATGGTGGTGTTGGGTTGTCTTTGGGCCCGATGGTGGYGGTGCATAAATGGGCCTGGTGGTAGAGGTGGTTATTTCTTCCCATCATTATCTTAATTACGTTACTTAAATAAACCTTTAATCTTAGATAGAAAGTTTTGCCTAGGAGTCCGCAACATTGAGGTTTTTTTTGCGTTTTTTATGATACGGAGGAAGTAAAAATAATGAAATTAAAAAAAATCAACATAATGAAATAAAATGAAATTTGTATGACTGGGACAACGCCGKGCCAACATTAAAACTAGTGTCATGTTTTTGGGTATATTCTTGGCCCCATATTATGTAATTACAAGATTTTGTTTTTAGCTTGAATAAATTCCATGAGCTTGCTTATTTTTAATTTTTTTCCCAAAAAAAAAACAAACAGTTTTTGGAGTTATTGGGTATTAGCTTAAGTGTTGAATGTTGAATCCACTCTTAACATTTTTAAATTACACATTAATATAACGAATTGCACAAATATCGYCTGACCAAAAAACTAGTTTTAAACTAATTAGCTYCACAATCATTAGACATATAGTTTTTTCATAAATAACTATGACTTAGATTTTTAAATGTTTCGCATATGTTTCAATTGATGTAAAGTACTAACATTCATAATACTTGGATTTTTCAAATTATTTTGACTTTTTTAATTAATTAAGTTACAAAATTAGTCGGACTTGCCTTTTCTAATTCATTGCATGTGAGAGGGGGCGATTTGGACACATCAAATAATAGATAACTTTCTAAACTCACCCCGTCACCATTAAGGATAAACTAGTATCTTCAAGTGGAAATCATTTTTCTCCTCCATTTTTTTTCTTCTTATAGTTTTATTATCCTCTTATTAATACATTACCCAGTCTCAATATATGGCCTTAATGAAATAAATTCATATTAACAAAAATTAATATTATTTAATTTTTACTAGCCAAATAAAAGTAGTAATCTTATTATAAAAACCACAATATAATTAAGTATAATTACATTCCAAAGTTGATATTGATTCATAAATAAATTAAATGTTTGTCATTCCGCCTCATGTAATTTCCTCTARGCACGTCACATGTCAACTTTTATTGCAAATCTAAGTCATTCCCATTAGAAAATGCATTTACCAAAAATTGAACCCACCATCAATCTATCAATTGTAATTGATTAACCTTACCATGTCATCTGATTTAATTGGTTCACTCTTTCACTTATTATACTCAACGATTGAACTTAATACACAAATTCTTTCACTTTACTTAATCATTGTTTTTTGTTGCTTTAAAAAAACAAAGAAACATTTTTTTTTTTAAAAACACGTACAAAATATTTAAAATACTTTAATTAAAAATATATGTTCAAACCAAAATTTCTATCGCACTAACTAATCAAAAAAATAACGTTAATATGATAAATGCATGCATTGCAGACAACTTTATTAGCTACTCCCTCCGTACCATGAAAATCATGTCATTTGTGCTTTTTTAACTATTCACAAGTGAAGAGAATTTTGTAAATAACTATAAATTATAAGAATATATATAGTAATATGAGGTTTGGTTTGATTTGTGTTAATAAGTAGATTATTAATATTCAACGTTAAAGATATATGTTAAGGTTGTTATAGATGAACACATGTATTATTGAACAAAGTCTCTTAAGTGCATTGGTTGCATTACACACTAACATCAATATCCAATGGCGKACCTAARAATTTCAACTTGGGGGTTCGAATCGTGGTTTGGATGATCGGATTATCGCTCAGATGAATTTTTTCTTTTAAAAAAAATTAGAACAYATAATAGAAACAATATCTGACATTCCCTAATTTATTTATTTTTTATTTTTAAAAAAAACATAGAATCGATTATCAATTTTAAATTTCCAACAATAAATCATGCACTAATGTTTGATATCTTACAAATTATGTGTCAATGTGATGCAATTTACAACATCAAGAAAGTTGGATGTGAAGCAATAATGTTTTTTATTTTTAAAATTTKAATGTAAAATTCTTGTGTCTTTATTGCTTGTATTTCACTAAATTACACCACTCAATAATCAGTATATACATACAACAAGAAAAATATATCAAATCAAAGTCAAATAAGAAACAAAATAAATAATAAAAYAATATGTTAAAACAACTATGAATACAACTAATACTACAATAATTAAACAAATCGTTSTATARTTCCTTAAATTAGTTGAAGTCAAGTCACACTACCRAAATGCATGTATAAATGAAGTAGGCTAATTTTAAATGGACATATCGCTCAATCTACAAATTATTTTGAGATGATTCAAGTTCAAGATAGTTTTTTTCAATACATTTCCAACGACTRGTCATAATCTTATTTTGGATAAGAAACGAAAGACTTATGATCATTTTAGTTTGTGTTGCTATTACAGTTAGTGACCGCCGCTTATACTTTAGCGACCGCTTATTAAGCGATCGCTAAATTTTCTAGAAAAAAAAAAAGAAATAAAAGGCTTTGATATTTTTTTTTTAAAGTTGGGGGTTCAATGATAACCCCATGAACCTTCATGAGGTCCGYCCATATTAATATCTATACTTCTATTTAAACAAACCGTTAAAATATAGATTTGAAATGTGTCATAGTAGTTGATTTGTCATATGTCTTTCATTTGACACAAGTCGTTCTTCTGCAATGTGTCATATAAGTTGATTTTTCATATGTTTGTCACTCACCACATGTCRTTTTTCATTTTAATTTGATCAATGATTGTCGTGCATCATTAAAATAAAAATAAAATGAAAAATTTAAAGTCCCATTTTAATTAATTTTTCTTTATAAATTGAMTATTCAAATACCACATAAAATTTCTCATCCTTTTGCATTTCCCCCTTTTAGTTTTTTATTTTAACGATTTCTCCTCCTTTTATAATTTAATCAATTTGTGTTCTTAATTACTCTAATATATTTTCTCCCTTTTTGATATGTGTATATACATTATACATATATTAATTAGGTAGAAATTATATACGTAAATGATATATATCAACATATTATATTTTCTAATTTTGTTCACATTATAATTTATAAAATAATTTTTAATAAATTGGATATAATTTCAATATTTTAAATATAAAAATAGAAAATCATACTACATAATAAACAATCCATAAGAATAAAGCTCGTGCATTATGCACAAGCTGAAAAGCTAACTATTTGCTATTACAAAAAAATTACTTCAGTTGACTTTAGGGAGAAAGAATAGCATTTTCCATCATATTCTAGTATGACGATCAGACATAAGCACTAGAAAGGTAGAGGGAATGACCCGATGAAATCAAGCCTAGCAATGGGCTAATTAAGGAGTTGAGTTTAGGAGGGAAGGTAGAGGATTCATAGTTAAAGAGCRGAGCCCAAAAAAATAATCGTCAAGCATAAAGGAAACTTCAAAACTATTATTCYCATGGTATTGTTCATCAAGTGCGATAAATAAAGGGTTGAAGACTAATTGAACAACAACAACAATATCAAACAAATCCTTTAATTTCTTCGCATTTTACGGCTTTCCTTAGTTATACTTGGCTTATCAATCAGGTTTTGTTTAGCGTAGGGTAGTCTATCATAGTCTACCATGTATCATTAGTCAGATACTATTGGAGATAACACACCTTAAGCAAGCTTAGTCACCTAATTATATTTATGACAGGTTGTTTTATTTTTGCTAGCTGGCATTTCTGCCTCCTTGTATATATATATTTCATTCTGTATCATTTTTAATATAATAAATAATACAGAAATTCTCTTCTTCTCACACAAAACTTCTTCAAGGTTTCTTCACTCAATCATTACTTCATCATTATAACGAATGATAAATCTATCCTAGATTGATAATCATCATCGAATTCAACATGGTATCAGAGCAGCCAGATCGTCCAGTCTGCACCAACGATCATTCTCATTGTTCAAGGATCATCTTCATCATCTAATTCGCCTTTTCCAGCAATCGAAAATTCTGCCCTCTTTGTTTTGGGTTCCTGAACTCTTTTTTTCTGGTATCTTCTACTTCAAATTGATTCTATTTTCTGTAATACTGTGTTTTCCCCAAATCAATCTGATTCAATTGCTCAAAAAAATTGAATCGTTTGATCCAAGCAAGCTTAGCTAAGTTCTCTTCTCTACTTGAACTTGCTTTTCATAAAATCTGCAATCATATTTTGCGCTGCATTTTTCTTGCAATTCTTACTGAAATTCTTCAATTTTCTTCTGATTGATTGCTCGTATTCTGCTGAATTGTGAAAATCCTTCCTGATTTCACTGTTTGATTGCTTTTCTTGCTTACTCCTATTCTTTGTTGATGGTTGTGGTGTGAAATTCTTCAATTTTCTTGTTTGACCTAATTCTTGTTCTTTCTTGAATCACCTGTTTTTTTTTACATATTTTTTTTGTTTTCTTTGAGCTTCCTGATTCATTCATCATGAATTCTGAACAAAACACCAATTCTGAACAAAACACCAATTCTAAATTGTTGCCAAACAATGACCCTGCAACCTGTTACTATATACACCCATCTGATTACACACCACAGCAGCTAGTTTCTGTCAAATTTAATGGGACAGGTTTCACAAACTGGAAAAAATGTATTTTAATGGCTTTTTCAGCAAGAAATAAACTGGTTTTCATTCATGGCACTTTGCCACAACCTGACATAGAACCAGAACTCTCAGCTTGGCATAGGTGTAATGACCTAGTTATGTCTTGGCTTATTTTTAACCTTGATCCTAAAATAGCAGAGAGTGTTATGACATTTAACACAGCAAGTGAAATTTGGAAAGATCTTGAGGAGAAATTTGCCACCAGTTCATACACCAGAATACACAAACTGGAAAAGCAATTGGGTGAAATTGAGCAGGGTATGCTTAGTGTCTTGGATTTCTACACCAAGTTCAAAGCAATCTGGGATGACTTAAACACAATAGACCCAGTTCCAATCTGTACCTGCAACAAATGCACATGCAATCTAAGTGGCAGAGTTATTAAGCAACAGGAGAACAGGAGATTGATTAGGTTCATGATGAAACTGAAGGATCAGTTCTCTGGCATAAGAAGCAACATCTTGATGAGAAAGCTTTTGCCACCACTCTTAGAGGCCTATAGGTTGTTCTCTCAGGAAGAGGATCACAAGGAAATTTCTCAGACTACCAATTTACCTGAACCATTGGCTCTTGCTGCTAATCCAACTAGACAATACAAGGGGCCACCATACAGACAATTTCTGCCACCTACTCCACCCAATTCAAACAGAAACTACCCCAACACCTCAGGAAGTTCTATCAGAAGACCAGCCTCCTCATATTACTGCACCCATTGCAAAGTACCCGGACACAGCTATGAAAGGTGTTTTAAAGTGCATGGGTATCCACCAGGCTTCAAGGGTTTCAAAGAAAAAAGGGTTGCTGCATCAGTTCATAGTGCTCAGGGATCATGCTCTTCAGAAACTGATACTTCTTCCACTGCCCCTAACATCAGTGTTGAGCAATATAACTACCTGATTGATGTTCTTAATAAGAGGCCAGCTACTCCAAGTGCAACATCTGCTATGTCAGGCTCTTCTCAGAACAATGATCCAGAAACAAACTACCAAGCCAACCTAGCAGGTACAATGTGCTTAATTTCATGTTTTAAATCTCAATGGGTGATTGATAGTGGTGCTAGTGACCATATCTGCAATGATTTAGCCTTATTTAAAGATTATAAATGTTTTGCTGGTACTATAGTGATTCCTGATGGAAACAAAATTGCTATCACTCATATTGGCACTGTGGTTCTTAGCAATACTATAACATTGTTCAATGTACTGCATGCTCCAGCTTTTCATTTTAACCTCCTTTCTGTTACTAAACTCTGCAAAGATCTCTCTTCTCTAATCCTTTTTACTCCTAATACCTGCTACCTCCAGGAGCACTCCTTGAAAGGGCCTCCAGTTCCTCTTGGTAAACTGACTGAAGGATTGTACCAGTACAAAGATTCTCAGACGTTTTCTTCAAGCACAACTTCTATTCCTTCTGCCTCCTCTTCTGTAACTTCTTCTGTTTCTTTTTTGGCTTCTAGCTACAATAAAGCCAAACTTTGGCACTTAAGATTAGGGCATCTCCCTTTCACTCAACTGAAAAATGTCATTGCAGATTGTAATACAAATGTTGGTGATACTATTTGCCAAATTTGTCCTGTTTCTAAGCAGACTAGAATGCCCTTTCCCTCTAGTAGCATCAAATCTGTACAACCTTTTGAGTTACTGCATTTAGATTTGTGGGGCCCATATAGGGTTAAAACTCACAATCATTTTACTCATTTTGTAACTATTGTGGATGACTACAGTAGGTATACTTGGACACAATTAATAAAACTAAAGTCTGATGTTGTTTCTGTTATGTCTCAATTTCTGCTTTTAGTTGAAACTCAATTTAATGCTAAAGTTAAAAGGATAAGATCAGACAATGCCCCCGAATTATGTGAGGGACCCATGAAAAATCTCCTCATAAGCAAAGGCATTTTTCATGAAACTTCATGTGTTGACACACCCCAACAAAATGGGGTGGTTGAAAGAAAACACAGACACCTACTAGAAACGGCTAGGGCTTTGTTCTTTCAAGCCAAATTACCTATAAAATATTGGGGCGAGGCCTTATTATGTGCTACCTACACTATCAATAGGATGCCTTTAAGACCTATTACCTTTAAAACCCCCTATGAGCTCATTTACAACACATTGCCTGACTACTCTTTTCTAAGGACTTTTGGTTGTTTATGTTATGTGTCAACACAAAAACAAAATAGAGCCAAATTCCACCCAAGAGCTGCTCCATGTGTCTTTCTTGGATATGGAATAGGCCAAAAAGGCTATAAAGTCCTAGATCTTCAAACTGATAAGATACATATTTCCAGAGATGTTACCTTTCATGAATTGCATTTCCCTTTTCATTTATCACAACACAATCAAACTACTCCTGATTCCCACATTTATCTTCCAGCAAGCACCACTCCTTCACCTTATTCTCACTTTGATGTTCCTGATATTTTTGACAACCCTACTATTCCTCAAACACAAACCCCTACAACAACAATAGACCTCACTGATGACCCTCCTACCACCATTCCTCAGAACACTACAGTCCCATCTACACCACCCCTCACTCACAGAACCTCAACCAGATTGAGAAAACCACCTTCCTATCTCAGTGATTATCAGTGTACTTTGAGCATGCAGCATTATTGCAATCTAGTATCTGTTCTTATTAACCATGCAGATTTTGCTGAACCTAGTACATATGAGGAAGCAATCACTAATCCACAATGGGTACAAGCCATGCAAAGTGAGATTGAAGCACTCCAGAAGAATGATACATGGGAACTAGTTTCTCTGCCAAAAGGGAAGAAAACTGTGAAATGCAAGTGGGTTTATAAAATCAAACAAAGGTCAGATGGAGGCATTGAAAGGTATAAGGCCAGATTAGTGGCAAAGGGGTATACACAGAAGGCAGGAATCGACTTTGAAGAAACTTACTCTCCAGTCATAAAGATGTCAACCCTCAGATGTGTCCTGGCCCTAGCATCCCATCACCATTGGACAATTTTTCAATTAGACGTCAACAATGCCTTCCTCCATGGAGATCTCCATGAGGAAGTATACATGGAAATGCCTAAAGGTATTCCTAATCCAGGCCAAAAAGTATGCAGATTAAGAAAGTCTATTTATGGTCTTAAACAGGCTTCTAGACAGTGGTATGCAAGGCTAATGGCTGAATTACAGTCTCAAGGGTTTGTTCAGTCAAAATCTGACTATTCCTTGTTCATAAGAAGATCTGGTGGACAAATGACTCTTGCTGCAGTTTATGTAGATGACATAGTACTGACAGGAACAGACCAAGGCAGCATTCACACATTAAAACAACATCTTCATTCCACTTTCAGTATTAAAGATTTGGGAGAAATCCATTTTTTTTTTGGTATGGAAGTCACTAAAACAAGCCAAGGGTATGTGTTGTCACAAACGAAATTTGCTAAGGATTTACTACAGTGCAGTGGTTACAATTTACAAAAGACTTCACCAACTCCTTTGCCAATCAATTTCAAGCTTCATGCTGATGAAGGAGATCTTGTTGAAGACAGTTCCCATTATAGAACACTCATTGGCAAGTTAAATTTCCTAACTAACACAAGACCTGACCTCAGTTTTGCTGTTCAAAGCTTGAGTCAATTTATGCAAAATCCCAGAAAACCACATGCAGAAGCCCTGAAACATGTTTTACAGTATCTTCATGGCAGCATCAACAAGGGCATTTTGTTACATGGAGCAAACAAGCTAGTTCTTCAAGCATACTCTGATGCAGATTGGGCTGCTTGCCCAAACACAAGGAGATCAATAACAGGCTATTTAATGTTACTTGGGAATTCTCCAATCTCATGGAAAAGCAAGAAACAATCCACTGTTTCAAGGTCAAGCTCAGAATCAGAATACAGAGCCATGGCCTCAGCTGCAAGTGAATTAACCTGGTTAGTAAGATTACTGGAGGAATTGGGTGTCCATGAACTCAGGCCTGTTACACTCCACTGTGACAGCGAGTCAGCTATCCACATAGCAAAGAATCCGGTATTCCATGATCGAACAAAGCACATTGAAGTGGATTGCCACTTTACAAGAGACAAAGTACTTGAAGGTCTCATACAGTTAACTTATCTACCTACAAAATCACAGCTTGCAGACCTATTTACAAAGGCCTTACCTTCACCACACTTCAAGGAGTTTTTATCCAAACTCGGCCTGGTTGACACCACCCCTAGTTTGAGGGGGGGTATTGGAGATAACACACCTTAAGCAAGCTTAGTCACCTAATTATATTTATGACAGGTTGTTTTATTTTTGCTAGCTGGCATTTCTGCCTCCTTGTATATATATATTTCATTCTGTATCATTTTTAATATAATAAATAATACAGAAATTCTCTTCTTCTCACACAAAACTTCTTCAAGGTTTCTTCACTCAATCATTACTTCATCATTATAACGAATGATAAATCTATCCTAGATTGATAATCATCATCGAATTCAACAGATACTTTCTTTTTCAATTGTGTAATCATGGAGGTAATTACTCTCCCTTGTAATACAGTTGTAATATGACTCTATCTATAATTTTCTAATGGAAGATTTTTGCATCTTTTATCAAACTTGTTTGTTCTAAACTCCAGTCTCATTCTACACTCTATATAATCTCAAAAGCTAACTACGTTTTTCTAACCTTTATCTACTTTYTTAAGAGYCTTTTATGTTAGCGAGATTATCTATTATAACCAGTAATAAGAGCGGCAACCCCGTAACGAACCAAAAACAATAATGGGTGTTTGACTTGTTGGTAAAATACAAAATAACCTCAATATTATTATATTATACATGTTTATAATGATGTTTATACTTTATTAAATTATTTACTTTATTATTATGACCACAATTTTATCAATATAGCGTTTATTTTTACGATAAAAATAACAATTTTTTAATATATAATGACCTTCCTATTTTCTGTAGGAAATTTTGTCCCAAACATCTTTTTCAGTTCACTTTTGTTGCAAACCAACTTTTGTATTGTTAACCGTCTAAAACAACATTTTCTGACATTAGTTTTAGTTGACCGTCATCTTATGCTGGAATCTGACGACGTTGAGTTGCACGTGAGCGACACGTGTTTCACTTAAACCCTTGTAATTTTGTTTTTCTTCCAAATTCTCAACCAAATTCGACAAAAATCCTGCTTAACTTTTCTATTTCTAAATCCTTAAAACTGTGAATTATTCAATCCCATTCTACAACGTAACAAAGTAATCATAGTAAATTAACATACCTTAGTTTTATGACGAAATTAAACCCAAAAACCGAGGCAAAGAATGGTGAAATTAACCTAGAAAATCGATGCAAATACTGGTGAAATTAACTTAGAAATTCAACAAAATTAGGTTTTCATAGCTCCTACACTGTAAGAACTAATTAGTTGGTGAAGCTCAATCAAGCAGATGAATAATTTTCTATTTAGTTGTTATAATAATTTCAGTTTCTATATATATATATATATATATATATCTGTCTCTTATACACATCTAGATGTGTATAAGAGACAGGTTTTACCTGGTAAGAGTATAAGATGATCCAAAGGATTTTTAAAGGAGTGGAGTAATAATTACCACGGCACGTGAGTTGTGAATGTTTGGGCCTTCGCATACGCTTTAATGGTGGGCCGTAATACTGTCGACCCTCTCAATACAAAAAGCCATCTCCTTCTTTACATGGGTCAGCCTAGCACGTGGTATGTGTACATAAATGGTGTTTTACTACGTTACAAAAACACTGATTTTTCATCACACCGTCCATCACTCGGTCCCACCCTACATAACTTATAATCTTCACCGTTTATTGGATATCCTTTTTATTTGGAAAAACTTAGATACATTTAGGCTCCGTTTGTTTAGAAAATGGAAAATGATTTTCCGTAGAAAACATTTTCTGGAGAAAAAATGGGAAAATAAAATTATTTTCCCTTATTTGTTTATATTAACTCATGATGTTTGAACGGAAAATGTTTTCTTTATGAATGAAAAATAATTGTCCTTTTCGTTGGGTTGGAACAAAGAAGCAATGAAAAATGGGAWATTGTTTTCCTAGAAAACATTTTCCTYCAAAACAAACGGAGTCCTAGTGTGTAATGAGTTTTTTTGCGCATCAAAGTATAGTGAATTAGTGACCAATGTAATAATTGATTTAGTAACTTTTATTATTCATCATCGATATAAAGTTATTATGGGTTGCCATATTAATCAAAAGAGTTGTTATAACCTATCTTACAATAAATTTAATGTGTACCAGATGTATCCATTTTATTTATTTATTTATTTTTATTTTTTATTGTTATTAAATTAAATGTGGTCCTAGCTTGTATTATTTAAAACATAAAGTGATTAATGGAAGTTTAGTTTGGCAGATAAGTTGATGACTAATGAGGAGAATAGTTCTTTTTGGATCATGTCCACCTCCAAAGTGTTAATGTACAGCAAAGACGAAATTACTTTTTAAATTGTTTTTGGCATTTTTTAATTTTTTTTGTTATTAATGATCATGAAATACCTTGAGAAATTGGAAAGCATAATATCTCAAATTCTCAATATTTAGATGTTTCATCTTTTCTGAAATTGTCTTTTTTATCACATTAGTCTGACACTCTTTTTATGCTTAAGAGAAGACACCAATTAGTTATTAGTATCACTTTTGTTTCTATTTTCATCCAATCATGTGTAGTGTGGGAAAAATATATAGTTAATGCCATTTTCTCTCTTTAATTGAAGAAAAAAGTAGAGAAATTATTGGATCAGGAGTAATTCTTGACAAGACCTAAAAGATGACATTRCAACAACCTACACTCAACAAAAAATATTTTTGAGATTTGATCGAACTATTTTAAAGGTAATTTTAATAATGGATTTTTTGTCCAAAATTACCTACATTTCAGTCAATTTTATGAGAAATTACCTTTTTTTTCAATCTTTTGTTCAAAACGATGTCTACATTTGCATTTTTAGTTGTTGACCACTACCATGACCAATTTTTCGACGTTAACTAAAATGAGGTCAGATCAACGCTAGAAAAACGAAGTCAATGATGAAGAAAAACGATCAATGCTTGAAAATTGGTCCTAGGTAGTGGTTAACAACTGAAGATGAAAAGTAAATAGTTTTGGATAAAGAGTTGAAAACAAGGTAATTTCTAGGAAAGTTGGCTGAAATGTAGATAGTTTTAGATAAAAAATGCTAATAATTTCAATCAATTTTGGGATAACTTTTAACGTTAGAGTTTTTTATTTTTCATGTGATATACTGTACTTAAATAATGTGAAAGGTCAAATATTAATTCAGATTATTATGATGTATTAGCAAACTAACAACTAAAAAGATGCAAATCATTTTTTATCCAAAGGAAAAAAAAAACAAAAAGCATTAACATATATACATGCTTGTATTAATCATTGTTGTACAATGAGAAGTCATTTACACGAAAAGAGTTTATAAAGAAAAATATTATAATATGTATACACTACACATTTAGATGTGGTCTTATGAAGTTGAGGATGTTTATGTCAWTTTTTTTCAATTTTAATTCCATTTACAATATTTTTATTGTGAGTCTGCTTTTTAATTATCAAATATTTGTTTCATCATATGATGGATAGATTCTGTTAGCGAACCATTTCAAACAAAAGTTTAAGCTAATGATTGAGACCTAGGAATATATAAGTTATACACTCTAATATCATGTTAGTTGGACCATCTCAACCAAAAACTTAAGCTAATGGTTGAGGTCAGGAATATGTTATAAACTAAATGACTAAATTGTAAATGGGAGAAAGTGCATCAATTGTGTGTTAATTAGTATATCTTTAATGATARTAAACTTCTAACTTACCACTCGTAAAATTAATTTACTAGGTTAAGGACTTTAGGTGTGTATGTGTATAATCCATATTTATAACATGCAATGTCATGACTCATGAGAGTGAGAAATAACTCAAGTGGTTAAARTTTTTCTCCCGATTATAGGAGATTTTGGAATCATTTGYCATCACCGCCCTTGAAACTCTCTAAACACAAAAAAAATTAAGATGCAATGCCATCAAATAAGATTCAAACAAATTCGATCATAATGCAAATTAACTTATATAAAAGTCATATTTGCTTTATGTCATTTGTAGATGGAATGACCCCAATATAATTCTTATATGATTGTCGATCATATGCTCACCGGTCATTCAAACATAGTAAAAAGGTTTTTGACTTCCTTCTCACTATGATAAAGTTGCGCCCTTTTGTATGGGCCAGTACTCCTCTTCCCAATTGCTATTGATTGTACTACTTATGGCCTTAGTTGGTCCATTGTTTGAACGCAACAATGCTTCATGAAATCTCTTCGAAACTAAATTTGACATATTTTACGGAAATAGTTGTAACGGAAGCGTCAAAAACAAGCAAATTACAATAACAAATAAATTAGACAACACAAGGAATACAACAAGATTTAACAATGTTCACTCTCAATGTGATAGCTACGTTCTCCTGGCCGGTATGAATGTATTTACTATGGATACAACAAGATTTAACAATGTATTCACTCTCAAGGGAATACAATAGTGAGAGACTGATCATTCTCCCAAGAACAACGCTCAAAACTCTCTCTAGTGTTTTCCTCACAAAAGTGACTTGAATAATCAAATAAGAATAAATAAGAAATAACCTAGCCATCTATTTATAGGGTGTCCCAAAGATATACGAATAAACAAGATATACGAAGATATAATGACTTGATTAATACAAGTCACACCAAAACATTCCCCACAGAAACCACATAATTTGTACAGGTTTTGCATTTTATTTGGTCCCAAATGAATGAAACGATAAAGCTTTGCAATTACAAGTGAGAGGCAATTTGAAAATGGTAACTTATTGACGATTTTGCATTATTGTACATACATTTCACTCTTGTTCAGCCAAAAATAAAAATAAAAAAAATAAATTTCATTCTCATTGGGACTGCACTTGGTTAGAGAATAACTGCTCGATTGCCTACAATAGTAGCAACGGGAGAAGATTGGAAACTAACCACCTATAACCGATTTCCGAATTCAGACTAATCCAAAGGTGAATTAGTGATAAAAAAAAATATTACTAAGTTCAATTCTACATAGCTTGGTCGTCGTTCAATTTGACTAAACTATGAAGAAATATCTTACATAGCTTGATTCAATTAACTAAGCTAAGTGAGAATGTAAGTTCATCATCCTTAGGAATTAGAAATAAAAATTGAGGGTAGTAATAAAATACGTCAAAAATAAATTTAGGAAAATTAATCTTTCCACCTTCCAAGTCTACCCCATTTTGAAACTTTCACCTTAAATAATAATAAAAAAAAAAATTATAAAACTCCCACCCTTAAACTCTCTCCAACGTTAAAGAACACCATCTTCTGTTACCTCTATTTGCCTTAGCCTTGTGGCGGTCCCACTTGCTACCTTCCCCTTATAAAAGCAAGGCTCCAAACAACGATTTGAGCCCTTTCTCACCTCTGCTTCACTCGATTTTCTTGGCATTCTACATTTTGATTGAATTTCTCTCGATTTCAAGCAAATCAAGCAAGTAATTTTTTTTTCTCGTTCTTAAATTTGTCTTTCATTGCTGATGAATTATGTGTCTGACATTGCTGTTTAATTCAGAATTAGGGTTTGTTCCACTGAAATTGATTGATTTAGGTTTAGAGTTGAATTTGATTTTCAATTGGAAAATAAGGGTTTTTTGTAATCAATTTGCTTTGTGTGTAATTTGATTAGGTTTTTTCTATTGTTTTTTCTTAATGAAAGATAGCATGGATGAAACGATGTTGTGAAGTGTGGTAACCTGAATTGCCCTAATATGTGGCAAAACGATGCAACAAATGAGGTGATTTGGGGAGTTTTTCGACAATTCACACAGCACAAAAGCTCAGCAATGGCCCACGAATGACAATGAAAGAGAATCTCATCAATGGTATGCAGTAAAAAATGGAGAAAAGAAGAAGTGAATGAGTGATTGAGGGTAATTGAAGACGAAGAAGGAATTTGGGAGAAGAAAGAGGTAAATGAAGTAAAGTCGAGGGGATCGGAGGCAGGTGAAAGAAGAAAAAGGAGGGAAATGACGAAAATTCCCCCATTTTGATGGCTAAGGCAAACGAGGGTAATAGAAGTGGTGTTCTTATAAATTGGAGAGAGTTTAAGTGGAGTTTTTAATTTTTTTGACTTGGTGGAGTTTTAAAATGGGGGTAACTTGAAGGTGGGAAAGATTAAATTTTCCATAAGATTTACTTGTTTGGTATCCAATTATTGTATATGTCATAACATAAAACAAATCGACTCTAATTATAGTGGAAATTGCAGAAATTAAACCTCATTAGCGCTAATGATCACAATTACAAAGAAACGGGGACCCAGGAATAAGTTGTTAGGATGCATTTGTCTCAAAGATACTCCCATAATCACACAAGCTAGAAAGACAACTTTATTGAAGCAAAAAAGTTTGCTACTTGGTAAATATGAGCTGTGCAAATATCATACAACAAGGTGATGGTCTGATAGTATGTCTTTTCAGGGCACGTGAGACGTGAACCCTTTTCCTTTGATTATAAATTGCAAATTATATATATAAAGCTTAATAATATGTCCTATTTGAGCTTAGTTTAAATCCAAGGTCAATGTCATAAAATYATTTTTTATATCATGGTGTGTCAATGCATACCATTGGAGTTTGCTACATARCATACAAATTAATTATAATAGCAAGCAATCCCYAAGAATTGTTTTATTAATTTGTTAATTGAAAGTAAGTGTGAACTTTGAATTACTTAGTGACGATTATGATCTGAGAAGAGATAATAAAGATTGATTCTCTTGGATCACTTTGTCATCATCACAGTCATCTACTCATAAAGTAAGTTAAAACTGAGCATCCTGGCCTTCAAACAAGAAATTTAATTAAATAGCACCAATATTAAATCGCGAGGAACTTGGTAACATGATTTCGTGCATGGAGGCTCAAGGGATGTCAGAACTTTAACTAAAAGACCTTTGCCTCTTTTAACTATCACTCTTATTGCTTCTTCACTAGATTTWAAACTCTTTGATTACTCTTTACTTAATTAGGGTGCCCTTATGGACGATTTTGTCTATAAACATATTATTATTTCACGCCTTCTCTAGTTTTGTACTTTTACAATAAGGCCTCGYTTGGTATTGGGGTAATATATTAAGGCGGTAATAAAAGTTAAGCTTGAAATTAGGGCGCCCTTATGAACGATTTTGTCCATAAWCATATTCACGCACGTCATCTCTAGCTACATTGACAACAAGGAAGCATTATRCTCACTTGAAATTAATTACATGAACTAATTCGAATTTATTGACTATGATTGAGCTCAGTTGAACTTTATTTAATAGCAGCTAGTGTTAACGGATCATCTCAACCAAAAGATTAAGTTGTTAATTGAGGCCCATAAATACATTACATACTCTATAAACAAGTATCGATAATGTCTATGTAGGAAACATTTATAACTTATTAGATATAAATACCTAAGCTAATTGATCCTTATAAAGTTCTATTGCATCTAAATAACCTATCTGACCTAATTGGCCGCTTGAATTTGTTGTTTATCCACTGTGTTTAATTTTATGAAATTAAAATAATAGTAACCTATGATAATCGTCCAAGTTTTCGAAGCTGTGTATGTTATGACGATAAATTCCACATTCAAAGAATTTAAGAATTGTGATCACTATATACTCAAAGTGTACCCCTCTCATTGTCGATCATATGATTTTTGAGGTGAAACCTCCTTGAATTCGTAAACCGGACTTGCATTCTCCCGTTTAAGCGCGCCCCAGGCCCCTTTGACAGTATGATAAGAGAACATACTACATACTATATGACTCCAAAAAGAATTTTTTTTGAGGATGTCCCCTCGTGGAAGATGGTGATTGAAAAGAGTTAGGTATTGCAAGATTTTGTTTGCACGCATCAGATCGCAAAACAGTGCTTGAAGCTGTAAAGGAATGCTATAAAGCAAAACTTCACCCCTAGTTTTATGCATGTATATTATATAACCTTGGCAACAAGCGGCTTTCTAGCCATAACTCCACTTTCTTACACTGTTTCATGACTTGCATTAAGATAATTGTCATTCATAAAGTAGCAAAGAAAGAATGAAAAACAATTATAAAGTTGCAAATGCTAATAACATCATTAGATACCAAGTAGGAGCATGCTTTTGTTTTATGTTTAGATACCATGCAAATTGGCGATTACATGCATTGTTGTTGCATAGTTTAGGCTAGCTCTTACCAGAATATGGAAACCTCAGAAATTTAATAGGATTGTCTACTTGATTGCATATCGAAAAAGACCATGCATGGGATCGCTTGATTAAGCTAGGTCATATGTTGGCACAATGATTTTGTCTGTGATAACATTTTACGTAGTAATACGTWCTGTACATTTGTAATCATACGTTATTGTATAAATCATGTCATTACCAAAGGGCACTGATTATATATTTGATCTGATAGTTATTCACACATTGTACATATCAAGAAGTTTGTTATACTAACATTGATCGCAAAATTAAGCTATAATGATGKGCAACACCAATGAGTAATGGCTAATGCGGTATSTTTTATAGTAAAGTATTGATGCTTCAGCAAACATCGTGTTACAAAATCATATTTTATAAATTTCTAAACTCGAAAGATATTAATTTAAATACGAAGTACGGAGTATACGTTTAGTCTTACAAGTAAATAGTCAGGAAGATCATGTTCTTAAAAGACTTATTTTCAATCCAATCAGTTCCACTCCGTGTCGTTCAATTTTACACAACATTTTAGTTCTATTAACAACAAGGACGGACACAAATGCATGACCTAATGACATGTATGTATAATAGTAATTCATCCAATATTAAAAAAAACCACGTACACTTTATTGTATTTTTTTATTATATAATAATACTCAGAGAGTGAGGAATGCTCAATTGATTAAATCTTCTCCCCCTCCCGATTTAGTAGATCTTAAGATCGATATTTATTTCCGCTCTTGTAGCTCTCTATACACTCAACCAAAGAAATGAATAACACTCAAACTAATCCACACTTGTCTAGGATGTAATGATCGATCTACCATTTTAACAAATTTTCTACAAAATTTTGAAGCTAAGTTTCATGAATTATCCTCTTGATGGTGAGCATTTCGAGTTGATTAATATAGCGGYGGCCGGGTGGCCGCTTCGTCCTCCACAGTCACGTTTCAGAGGCAGACATAAATGATGAAGAAGGCCTAAATGATGATTTAATTTTACTATATGTACATGAATATACGTTAGGATATCCTGCAATGAATGAAGTACTCCTACGACATATGCATGTGAGGAAATCCCGAAATCAAGAACTAAGTCACTAAAGCATAATAATGCCAATATGTTATTCAGTGCTGCAAAAGTTTACGTCCTAAATTAATTCAATCTTAAGTACAAACAAAAGTAAGTTTAAGTTATTATGATTACTGATAAATCCACTGCATTCGTTCACATGAGATTCATCATTACCTTGAATAATAAGCTAAGATATGTACATGCTGATAAAATGATATTTATCATCGGATCACATATTACTCTACTCATGTAATTAGTTAATTACACTGTACAATGTAGTGATTAGCAGAAGTAAACAGTTTCAAATTAAGTTAATTGTAGTGACTTAATTTATATAATCATGTTGTTATTATATATACCGCATGCATGCTGTTTTTTGAATATGGAAGCGTGGATTGCTTGAATTGTATATGCTGCGCTTCAGCACTTGTATATTGTATTATTAGTGTATGTAGTACCACGCTCGATTCTCCATTTCTCCTTAGTAGTCAAGGACGGTCTTTCTTTGACGATCTTAATTATAGAAGACAACCAAACCACCATTGCAGTGAAAAATAATAAAAGATTCATGGGTACTATCTAGGGCTRTTAACGAGCCGAGCCGAAAYCGAGCTTTGCTAGGCTCGGCTCGAGCTCGAAGCTCGTTGAGCCTCAAATTTGGAGCTCGGCTCGAGCTCATTAGCTCGAAATGGAAGCTCAGCTCGAGGCTCAGGGCGAGACTCAAGCTCATTTAAAGGCTCGGTTAAGGACTTGATTAAAAACTCGTGTAAAAGCTT
>SNQN01001794.1:0-10734 GCA_008642245.1 Bassia scoparia | reverse complement strand
AGTCAACAGAGAAGGTGAACTAAGTGAAAGAGACTGTGATTTGTTAAAGCCAAGGAATGAGAGAGTGAGAGACTAATGAGTTGTCTGCAGACTGCAGCTAGCCGAATTTGTTAGGGTTTTTTAGGTTGATGGGTTATGGGTCTTTGCCGGGTTCTCTTTCTATATTACTTCATTATTATTAATTATTATTATTTTTTTATTATTATTATTTTATTATTATTATTTTCATTATTATTATTATTTCAAATATAAGTGTCTTTATTTTATTGTTTAACAAATAAATTTTTTCATCTCACTTTACATAAATCATGAGTGTTGTAGTTTAAACTTTTGATAAAAACAATTATTTTAAATTCAAAGATCGAAAGTGGTTTAGAAATTTATACATATAAAGTGATTATTTGAATTACATAAATCTCTCTCAACTTACTTTCAGTATTTATTAAGTTCATATAAGTTCAAACTTAAATAGTATTCTAATAATCAAACACTCAAATATCAATAATCAAAAATAATCTTTGTTCAACAAAATTCAGTTGATGAGACAGAACATAATTGAAATGAAAATGCTATTAGTCTTTTAGTAACATCAATAGTTATTTATGTTTACATAAGTTAAATAAGTAAAATAAGTTGAAAAGAGCTAACCCACGGTGTAAGATTCTAATTTCTAATGAATCTATCATACTCCGTTGAATTATGATGATGGTTATTCAAGAATTGAAGTTGAATGTTAATTTAAATCAATTTATCAATAGTGGAAGTATTGATCCATACAGTTTAAACTTTTGAATTTTGATCAAGATAAATTGTATATTGCAATTTTGTTTTTTGTTCTATTGTTGTAAGATCTTTTTGACCATTTCTATTAATAAATCCTATTCTTTCCGTAAAAAAACATAAAGCTTAAAACTTTAAGTTAGAAGTTTGATCCATAAAATAACATAATTCATTTTAAAAAACTTAATTAAGTGTACAATAGTCATACACATTTACACATAATTAACTAATTAAAAAACCACCTAGGGGAAAAATAAAAATTATAAAGTTTCAAAAGTCGAAGTCGGAGTCGGGATTACTCGAGTCGGAAGTCGGAGTCGGACATCCGACGGAGTCGGATTATTTCCTCGGATTATTTCTGAGATCCGACTCCGACCCTCTTCCATCGCGGAGTCGGATTATTTTAAACGGATTCGGAGTCGGATTTTTTTTTTATAGCGGTCTCGGAGCGGATTCTTTCCCTCGATCGGAGCGACTAGGTCGGATTCGGCCTGGTTTGCCATCACTACTTATCTTCAATCCAATCAGTTCCACTCCTGTCGTTTCAATTTTACACACATTTTAGTTCTATTAACAACGAAGACGACAAAATGCCATGACCTAATGACATGTATGTATAATAGTAATATCCAATATTAAAAAAACCACGTACACTTATTGTATTTTTTATTATTATAAATACTCAGAGAGTGAGGAATGCTCAATTGATTAAATCTTCTCCCCCTCCCGATTTAGTAGATCTTAAGATCGATATTTATTTCCGCTCTTGTAGCTCTCTATACACTCAACCAAAGAAATGAATAACACTCAAACTAATCCACACTTGTCTAGGATGTAATGATCGATCTACCATTTTAACAAATTTTCTACAAAATTTTGAAGCTAAGTTTCATGAATTATCCTCTTGATGGTGAGCATTTCGAGTTGATTAATATAGCGGYGGCCGGGTGGCCGCTTCGTCCTCCACAGTCACGTTTCAGAGGCAGACATAAATGATGAAGAAGGCCTAAATGATGATTTAATTTTACTATATGTACATGAATATACGTTAGGATATCCTGCAATGAATGAAGTACTCCTACGACATATGCATGTGAGGAAATCCCGAAATCAAGAACTAAGTCACTAAAGCATAATAATGCCAATATGTTATTCAGTGCTGCAAAAGTTTACGTCCTAAATTAATTCAATCTTAAGTACAAACAAAAGTAAGTTTAAGTTATTATGATTACTGATAAATCCACTGCATTCGTTCACATGAGATTCATCATTACCTTGAATAATAAGCTAAGATATGTACATGCTGATAAAATGATATTTATCATCGGATCACATATTACTCTACTCATGTAATTAGTTAATTACACTGTACAATGTAGTGATTAGCAGAAGTAAACAGTTTCAAATTAAGTTAATTGTAGTGACTTAATTTATATAATCATGTTGTTATTATATATACCGCATGCATGCTGTTTTTTGAATATGGAAGCGTGGATTGCTTGAATTGTATATGCTGCGCTTCAGCACTTGTATATTGTATTATTAGTGTATGTAGTACCACGCTCGATTCTCCATTTCTCCTTAGTAGTCAAGGACGGTCTTTCTTTGACGATCTTAATTATAGAAGACAACCAAACCACCATTGCAGTGAAAAATAATAAAAGATTCATGGGTACTATCTAGGGCTRTTAACGAGCCGAGCCGAAAYCGAGCTTTGCTAGGCTCGGCTCGAGCTCGAAGCTCGTTGAGCCTCAAATTTGGAGCTCGGCTCGAGCTCATTAGCTCGAAATGGAAGCTCAGCTCGAGGCTCAGGGCGAGACTCAAGCTCATTTAAAGGCTCGGTTAAGGACTTGATTAAAAACTCGTGTAAAAGCTTRTTTTGATTTTCAATGATTCTAACTTCTAAATCTTTTRATTTTCAAGTTTCAACTTCCAATTTTCAACAAACTTTTCTACCAAATTCAAGTAAATATCAAATATAAAGCTAAATTTCATACTCTTACAAATATTTCATCACACACTTATTACAAAGTCTAAAACAATTTAAACCAAATAAGATTAACACACAAGCAATCTTTGTTTATGGGCTTGGGATTGAGCTTTAGTTAATGTGAAAGTTTTTTTTTTTGAAATTAAATTTTAATATAGTTAAAGTATGAAATATATAAATGATAATATTATTTATAATAAATAAATTATTCGAGCCGGCTTGCGASCTTTCGAGCCAAGCCTAGCATAGCTCGTGTATCGGCTCGTTTCTTCACAAGCCGAGCTCGAGCTCGAGCCGAACCCCATCGAGCCAAGTTTTGACCGAGCCAAGCTCGAGTAGCTCGCGAGYAGGCTCAACTCATTAACARCCCTAGTACTATTACACTTTCTCCCTCATCCGTATCACCAAATCAAACCGTTTTCATTTTCCCCTCTTAACAATGAACAAAGAATAACTTATTCATCATTTTTCCCTACCTCACTTTATTTTATCCTTTAATTTATATTTCGATTACCAAATGATTAAATTTATTAATTGTGATTAACATGATTGATTGTAATTAGCGTGATTAATTGTGATAAGTGTGATCATTTTAATTACTTGCTCCTCTAACACATGATAAACATAATTAAAGTTGATTAATGCATGTAGTTATAAATTAATTTCATAAATTAATTAATTAAATAAAATACATTGACTCCATAATAAGATACATTAACTTCATGATAACATACATTAATTTAATAAAAGTTATTTTGAATAACAAAAAAAAAAATTAGAAAAATGGGAATACTATTTGAAGTCTATTTTTACTGGAATAGAGGTCCATGTTTCAAGCCTTTTCCCTTAAATACCCCTCCCCCTTCCTTCACCCATTCAACCCTAATTTCATTTCTCTCTCTAAAAAAACCAATCACCGCCCATACCTCCACCACCAACAACCACCACATCATGGAACCTAACCCAAACAAAGTCACCGGAAAGTCGAAGGAGTCGTTAGTCAAGGCCGCAACCGCACTTCTTCGGAGGAGGGAGGCGACGACTRCTGGCGATGGGACCTCCTCACTGGCGACGGATGGCTGAGTGCAGGTTGGTATTTCATTTTTTTAATTCGATGCCTTATATGGGCGACCCAACCAAGGATCTGGCGCCTGCCCTAGGCGTCCAGACCATGGTTTGCACGCCTGCGCCAGGCGCACGAGGCACGAACCATTGGTCTAGACACCTAGGGCAGGCGCAGATCCTTGGTTGGGTCGCCGTGGTTGGCGGTGGGTACGATTTGGTACTTCGCGTCCACATTCAACTTAAAAAAATAATTAATTTATAAATTAATTATTATTTTGTTGATTAAATTAATTATTCTATAAATTTCCATGCTTATTCATTTGATTTGACTGATTTCCATGCTTAATTCATGTTATTTATTTAATTTGCATGCTTATTCATGTTATTTATTAAATTTGCATCCTTATTCATGTTGTATAAATAAGTTTTTTTTTTAAAAAGAATGAGAAATTTGCTGCTTAATCATGTCGTACAAATATTTTATTCATGTTATCGGTTTATATTTTCTATTAATATTATTTAATTGAAGTTATATTTGAAATGTATGTTTTGTGTTGTACATTTTTTATGATAATTCCTTACTTGTTGGTTAATTTGATTAATGTTTCATGCCGTAATTGTTTGTTTATTATTTTAAGTCATTGAGAATAGATTAGATAGTCATAAATTATTACTTTAAGTTTTATATGGTAATAATTTTGAATTAGATTAGATTAAGGAGAATAACTATTTATAATAATTAAATATTTTAAGGTTTTTATGTTTAACAAATTGAGATTAGCTAGTTTGTTCGTATTCTAACAAGTTTTATTTAATTAGCCTCTCGTCACGGTGCGGGATTAGGACACTGAAAATGTCTCCCCAAATGATAATCAATGATGAAGTATACACATGTCGCAATTAATTCGGAACTCGAAAAAAAACGCCAATTGAACTCGTAATGAGCTCGAAGTCAAGTCACACTCGAATTATGAGTCAAAGGTCAAAAAAACAAGGCAAAAAAATTTTCTTTCGGTTTTCTCGAATCTCAAAGTTTTCAATAAGTTACGCTGGCGATTCTCATGCTTTTTGTTTTTCATCGTGTTCCTCACATTTTTCTTGAATCCGCCAGTATTTTTAATTATTTTTCTGATTTTTCTATGATTATTCTATGAATTTTTGCAATGTTTAAATACGCAGAATACGCAGAAACATACATGAATAAATTAGAAATACGCGGGATGTTCTAGAAACATACTTTCTTGCGAAAGGAGGCGTCATGGAATAATCCGTAATCTTAGAAATCAGGACGTATGGCAAAGGAATTATTCCGAATCAAAATATTTCAGATTTTTGCGGAAAAAATATATACGCAGAAGCCTGGTATACGCTCCTTGGAGCGTAGTTATACGCGGGTTTATACGCTGCCCTAGAGGAGCGTATATACGCTGAGGGCAGCGTATGATTACGCATGCCCTGAGCGTATATACGCTGCCCCCAGCGTATATACGCTCCTCTTCGAGCCTCCGCGCCTATAAATACGTGCCTTGCCTTACGATTTTGACACGATTTTCACACACAAATTCCCGAGACATACGATCTACTCTCCTTCTCTCTCATTCACAACATCTTCACAATACACATAAACACGAGTCTTTGCGTTCTTTCGCATTCGTTTGACAAGCGGAAAACAAGGTTGAATTCTGAGAATTACTCACAATAATTCTCGTTGTCACTTCTTTTAACTTGATTAACCTATTTGAGTTTTAATGTGTATTTAAACAAATGTAGAAACCGACTTATAATCGTTCCATTGGTAATATGTGGATTTTCATAACGTTTTCAACGTTTCTTTGTTTTGGTTTTCATTCTTTTCATTTCATTTTTATTATTCATTATTATTCCTTGTCAATACTAATGATTTCGTATTCTTGTTATAGCGATTGAAGGCGAAAGTTCATTGCGCTCGTTTTTATCATGAACTACAATTGTTTTTATTTGTCTTTGTATTAGCGATTCAAGGCGGAAGATTCGTTTCGTTTTCGTTTACAAACATAACCTTTGTTTGTTTGCAGATTTGGTAAGATGGATGTGTAATATATTTTGAAGTTCAATATACTTGCATATGTTTTGTTTGTGTATATATTGTATAATTGCTAAAGAAAGACCGGAAATTATGTGATCACTTAATCAGATTAACTTGGACAACGGTTTTTAGGCACCGTTTTACTTGATTATACAAACGTGGTCCCAATTTCTAGGTTAGGTAGTCTCATGTGCATAATAGAAACATACTCACTTAGTATCTTTAGGGTAGAACACTTCTAAGGTGCTAAACGTGAGTTGTGTGCATCAAATAAATCGTGTTTAATGGATACAATGAGACCGGTAGAGGCCGCTACATGCGGGCGGATTGGTTACTGATTCAATCCGTACCATGTCCCGAACCCAGCGACGTTACTTGATGGACGTGGGGCCTTGTTTTGCACCAACGTTTTGGGCGTCCGTGTAATACCTTTCTTAGGCACAGCGGTGGCGACTCCCCTTACTCGACAACACTACCCAACGCACTCACGTGCGGGCTCCGTGGCTCAAGCCACCGCAAAGACCTCGATGTAGTACCAGAAGCCGCGCGCCCGCTATTACGCCTGAGGGCGCGGCCCAACGTCCTACAGGGAGAAAAATTGCTTACGCCGTCAGCCCATGGTGGATGACTCTGGGTCCATGGCATCTCCGTATCGCGTGGCGTATCTGCATCTGTACGGGTAGGGACATTGCCTTGTCGAGATGCGCGACGAAGTTGCATTTGTCCATTCACGACGAGGATCAGACAATGGTGATTAGGAGTCTCATGATGACGACGATTGCTGAAGATGATGCGGAGGACGCAGCTAATGCCTTCGGTGCTGAATATGAGCATCAGATGGAGACGGATACTATTGGTCTAGTGAGCGGTTCTCAAGGTTCTAGAGGTCGATTTGTTCTTGGAGAAGGCAAACTCTCGAACCTAAAGCTCATAAGGCTGCAAGAGGGTGTAGCGGTAATGATGGGCTGTTATTGGTTCGATTATTGCCGGTGGTCCTTATGACATCAGCTTGATTCCATTCATTGGCGGTCACTGTTGTGCTCAGTATTTGAATGGCAACCATCTTAAGTTTGAGGTGTCATAACAGGTACACACTGGCTGTGATAAGTTGAAGAAGAATGGTGTGCGAAATTTGAGTCGTCCGTTATAGAGTTTATTCGTGAGTCCAGCTTTCAGGAAGGTCCTTCTTTGATCTTTGAAATTATTGACTGGGGCCGCTCATAACGGCTTTCGTTGAAGGTGGCATCATGAGAGTAACAACTACCACCTACCTTTCAGTGAGATGACTTATGATGCTTCATGATGTGCAAATCCTTAGCCTTCACACTGAGGTTCCTGCTGTGTGACAACAGGGATGCTAGCACATTTGATACCTTCTATTCTTCATCTTCTTAACACGAACCAATGCTGACCGACAAAATATGACGAAAGACTGCGAGTTTGTTTAGGACTATTGTTGACCATTGTCATAATGTAGACCGTGACGAGGTTACGCCGGGTTAGCTGCCATCTTTTCTCTTATAGTGGGTTCTCTCTTATTCAACTGATAAAAGTTCGTTGAGGATGCAGAAACTGATTTTATTCTTTATCTTCGCAGATCAATTTGCAGCCTCAGTCAATGTTTTGTGGGAACGATCACTCTAGCCTACTGTGTACGTCAGTTGGCTGGCTAGTTGTGCTGAGATATCTCAATTTGGGTGGTTTGCCTTACTATTTACACGGCCATGGATATACGAGTAATTTCCGATGTTTAGGCCGCTATTGGACATGGTGATGTTAGATGTTTGGTACTCCGCATGCTTTGAATGTGGAAGTGTGTCTAGCAGGCTAAAGGGCAAACAGGACGAGCTTCAGTTCTGCGGGATTGAGCCCAAGCATAGACACTGTTGACTCTACTTCGGTATGTTTGATTAACGTTTGCTATTTTTGTTGTTTTACCGTCATCTTATTATGTAGTCTTGTTAACTTTCTTACTTCACAAATTGATGGCTTCCTTACGGTGCAGATCCTGCGGTATGTTACCTAGGACCTTGTACTGATGGTACTATTGCTTTGTCGTGACATCGGTGAGCCGTACATGCCTATGCGTTGCGTCCGTCAATTAGGTCGAGGCAACAGTGTATCCCTTCCACCTATACACACAAGAGTCATTCTTCTAGATCCCGAAGGTCCGTATAAGTAAAGCATGTAGCTAGGGCCCTGCCTTTCGAGCTGGACCTCCTTCCCTCGATGCGAAGACCCTTGACGTTAGATCGATTATGCGCGGAGCAGCCCTAATTGTATGCAGTGAGTGGTACTACATGACTTGGTTTCTCTGTAGCATTCGCCATCCACATTCACTGCAGTCCAGAGTCTGGTCCGACGATTACACAGATGCTGCCGGTGACAAGCAAATAGAGGAGTAATTTAATTTAACGATTATTGATTTCATTTGACTTTTTTGTTAACCCTTAATTTTTGTTGATTTTTTTTCCGTTATGTTTGTATGCAGTGGGTAACTTATGGAAGGGCGTAGTTGGGCTTTTGACGCTACTTAACATACTTGCAAGAGTAATGATCCGTTCGTGAAGGCTGTGTTTGGATGCATTGGGAGTTGTGTCATAAATGAGAGTCTGCGATTAGGTCACAGAATTGAGCAACAAACCGAAGAGGCGCACAATGATTCTGATTTGATTCTCATACTAATAAGTAGTTCTACTTGTTATGTATTGCAAACTTGTTTGGATTTTGGAATTTTATGCAGGGAACTTTTTGTTTTTTTATGTAGTATTTTGTACTTGGACTTTGTTTGTAGGTTCTAGACTTTATATTATGATATGATCAGTCTTTGGACTTAGACTTTGTATTTTTTTGGCATTCTATGCAGTGGACTTTATGTTTTTTTCTGTAGTATTTGGACTTGGATTTGTTTAGGTTTTAGACTTTTTATTTGATGTAGTACTTTGGACTTGGAGCTTTGTTTTGTATTTGGATTTTCATATGCATTGGACTTTATGTTTTTTATTTTGTAGTATTTTGGACTTGACTTTCTTTTGGGTTTTAGACTTATATTTGAAGTTAAGTACTTTGTGACTGTGGACTTGTTCTTGTATTTTGGCGATTTGCATCATGTCAATTGACTTGCATTTGCTTTGTCGTGTGGAGCGCGTCTCCTCTCTTGATGAGTAGCACACATATACTGATTGCTACTCATGCATGCAGAGTGAGCGTAAATGCCTACGTTTATGAGTTCGGCCTCTCACTTGACTTGGACGTACGTTGCGTCCAATTTATCTACAGGGCTCTGCCTAGAGAAGCGATACGTCCATCGGCAACTGCTGAAGTGTCTGGCATCATGCTAGCATCTCCCACAAAGGAGAGGATTAGGAGGTGGAACTGCGGAACCGCATTCGTGGCCAGTGATCTATGGCTGTAGTGTTAGTGTCAGGTAAGGTCTGCGGAGCTGCTGCAACTGGACCTAACTCCATAGTTGCGGTAGTTGACCAAGCAAAGGCGCCGCTGGGCCAAGTACACGCCACTCACATGAAACGTACGACACGCACCCACTGTACGGGGTCGGGCTGGTGGTACCCATGCCGCATACGGCGCTAGCGTTCCTACGCAGCAGTAGTCCAAAGGACACAAACCTGTTACCAGTAGTTTGGATTAGCAATTCCTTCTCTGGTTGACGGAACAGCAGTTGCATGTAGCATTTGTACCTGGTTTTGCCTATCCAGGGAATACGCTCTGCTCACACCTCCACTGTGATGCTCGTGACCGCACCGCACCTCTTTTCCCAATTGGGGGTTGCCGTTCCGACCGGCTTCCAGAACATGTGAGTCAACAGACCGTAGATTTGCTATAACAACGCCGACATTTGACACAAGTGTTCAATTAGACTTGGTAGTCCTGGGGCCTCACAAAAATGCCAAACACTCTCGCTGGATCGGTTGAAATGAAATCGGCATCCGACAAGCGTAAAGGTCGCACAGTTTTGTCGGACCGCGTAAATCATCGGTAGACCAATCTTTCAAAGACGTGATGGAAAGAGATGTACGCGTAGAGCGTACTCTATCCGACCCGCCAATTTTTCTCTTGGTATGTCCGTCACACCGAGGCAATACTCCAAATCTACCAGGGCGCCTCCTTCGGGGCTCTTCCATACGGTTCAAGACGCACAGTAGATGGCTCAATCCTCTCCTATTATGCAGCCTTTGACAATGTGTTCAGATCGCCAAGGAGAAGCCGAATTGATATAGGCCTTCGCTTTTAAAACGCCAATCAACTGGCTTTATCCATCGGAACTAAAATCCATACCCGGTCGAGGTGAACGATCGATTAATGTAGTACGGCGTAGCCATCGACAGTCCGCGTGTTAGGCGGAGCGTACATACAGATTTAAAAACAGAAAATATAAATACGCATATATTTGTGACAATTAAATCTCAATATACTCGAAAGCAAATTATTACCAAGCGAATACAATTCGATCATTTCATAATTACATACTCAGGTTCCGGGCATGTAAAATGAGATTCTATCCAAATTAATGGTAATTAATACGTAGATTAATTGATGAATAGTATAATATTACACAATGTATAGAAAGCCACTGCCTTAAATTAATGTTAAGATTCTCAAAATGATCGCCGGTTAACAGATCATTAATTAGAAGAGTTTAATTATGAATTCTAAAATTGTTTAGAAAACGAATCAGCACAAAAATGTATGCTTGAAGTTTCAGAAAAATGATATGGACTTCATTTAATCAATGGCGCAGTTGGCAGCAAGAACGACCCCAATCCATGTCCTGGGGCGCCTGGCGTAGGTGCACAACAGTGCGGAGCTGAGGCGC
>SNQN01001793.1:46255-86687 GCA_008642245.1 Bassia scoparia | reverse complement strand
ATTTGTTTTGATGTTAATTCGTTGGTTTTATATGTGTCATGTTGCTGCTACTGTTGATTTTTTTTTCGTATTGTGTTGTCTATGTTTTGATGTTTCGATTTCGTTGATTGCCCCATAAATTTACTCGAGATAAAGCGCAAAAAAGTCATGGGAAAATGCAAGAGTTCAGTAGATATGTTAATGGAGCTTGTTGAGGAATGGGTGGCAACATCTGAAAGTTTGCGTTTCTCCGGAATACATTATTTTGTGAGGTATGATGTGAATTTTTGTGATTCTGGGTTTTGTTAGTGTTGGGATTTGGGTTTTATTTTTGATTTCTTGTTTTGTGAGATTTTTGTGGATGTTGGTTTTTGGGATTTCTTTTTCTTTTTTTAGCAAGGGTTTTTGGGGATTTTTGGTTGTGTGATTTTGTAATTTTGGTGTTGCATTACATTATACTCAGAGTGATTTTAATGGCTTTTTGGTTGCAGGGGGAAAATCGAACGCGTTGTTGGGTGGGTTTGATCGATACAGATTGTATTTTAAGTTTGATGGTTGATTGATGCACTGTTGTGTTTTTTATAAGGGATGTAATGTTGTGTTATGGTATCTGTTTTTTGACTATTTAAATTTATATTTTTTGTCACTTGGAATATTATTGTCATGAGAGATTTGAGGTTTGTTTTTCATAAATCGTCAGGAGTAAAGTATACTGATTTACAGTTAAATCACATTATTGGATTTATGTGTAAAAGGATAATGTGTTCGTCGGCTATGTATTTTTTTTATCAAAAAGTACAGAGTTGCAATCGAGAATGATGTGGGGATTCCCAAGCACAATCTCGATGTATTTTTTTTTAATTTAAATAAGATGTTCATCTTTAGAGACCGTGGTTAGTGGTAGGTATGACGGTTGTTCTTTTGATACATGCAATAGAGAACCGTGTTTTGTGGCTGATATATAGGTCTGCGTATATTGTAGTCAAAGAGACGCGTTGTTATATGTAAGTCACCGGTCCTTGATGATGATAAGAAACCGACTAAAAACAAACCGGTCCTTCTACCCAAGTTGGAGCCGTCTCTCAACCTAGAGACCCGTTGTCATTTTTTTTTGCGGCTCTCTTTGACCCTTTTTAAACCGGTCTTTTGACTTTTCTGTACGCTAGTGGTTATTGGTGATTGGGCTCGGACCTGAGAAGAGGCTTACTCCTGTATCCTCTGGAATCAGACGTCGTAGTTCTTGTGGAATGAGTTTAGGACCAAGGCTCAGTGTGAGAGGGTTTTGTGGTTTGTAATGTGAGGCTTGTGGTTTGATGGGGTGAAAATAGGCTTGATGATTTACGAAGTGACCCCCACAGGTGCGCAGTGTTGCTTTTAGACTCTTGCTTTTTGTTTTGAATTGGGGCCTTTGACTTTGGATTTGCATTGGATTTTGAAAATTGATTTGTATTTTGTGATTGACGTGGCATTGCAACTTTATTTTTTTGCTGTTTTGTCCATTTGTTCTCTCTTTTTTTTGCACATGTCTTTTCCTACGCACGTTTGTCAAGGGTTGTTCTGATGGGTATGAAAGAACGATAGGCTGAATGATAGTGTTTATGGCTCAAGGCGGTTGCAAGTGATTTTGATTTGATGAAGGAATGGAGGAAGAGGGTTGTTCTTGTGGAGGCTTCAAGAAGGCCTGCCTCTGGCAATGTCATAGAATTGTGAGGTGATCATTATAATTGTTCCATTAAAGTTAGGCATCAAACATATGGAGGCTTAAAGAAAAGGAAAAAAAGAAACTTTTATTAGAAACACATAGAGAATTTCATTACATTGAGGCTAATGCGATACTAATCCTAAACTAGTGAACATAGACATCGAATGGAACAGAAAAGATACATAAGTCTAGGGAAAGGGGACTCTCCACTGCGATCTAAAGCTAAGACTCTACTGACTCATTGTGGATTGAAGAAGATCTTCCTCTATGTCACTCCAACTGTGTAACCTTTGCGATGTGGGTGAGGCCCGATACTTGAGATGACTTTTGTATCAGGGATGGAAGGTTAGAAATGAAGGTCCTTGACCATCCTCCCTTAAGTAGGAGCGGAGACAGGGTGGCAGCAAACTCCTCTCCATGCTAGTCAGCTGATAGGTAGTGAACCCCGCCGTTCTCTCCGTGGGTTAACGGATGTCAAGCTCTCGGAAGGTTTTGGGTCGAATGTTACCCTTGGTATTCTTGCCATGAATGCGTGGACGATGTTCTTCCCAAGTAGTTGTTTCTTCTTAGGAAGCGCAAAAGGAAAACTTTTGACATATCGGTTCCAAGAAAGGGGAAGACGCGTTGGAAACAACAGGCAGGTGTCAACTCCCTTTAAGTGCCATGGTGTCTTAAAATCCTTTATAAATGGAATCGGGGGTCCAGTTGTCTTGAACTTGGGTAGCTCGGCTGAGAACTCCTGTTGGCAGTTGGTTGCAAGGTTGGGTCAAGAGGAGGTTGGTCTTGGTAGAGATGGGGTCGGTGGCTCTGTTTGATTGCCTTTTAAACAGCTTGTCCAAGGAAGTGCTCGCGGTCAACTCCTTGATCTGAGCTTTCAATGCTGTTGATACTTGCCGGCAAGCTTTTGGAGCTTTTCTTGTTGGGAGGTTCCATTTTGTTGGTTGTAGGTGGCTGATCGAGTGATGAAGGTTGGAGGAAAGGTTAGGTTTTTGGATTGGGCTGAGGGTGTGGTGTTAGGCTGATGAATATGAACGGTTGGGAGCAAGGCTACGGTTTGATTGGGCTGAGGATCAATGAAGGTTATACGGAAGCGCAAAGTGGCAACTGGGCTGAGGGCTCGAACTCTTGGGTCGAGCAAACGGGCTTGAAGCACGACTTCACCCCCTGTTTCAAAAAGAAATAACCCTTAGTGAATTCCTTGGTCATTATTGAATACATAATGCAAATGCATGTCCTAATGTCATGGTCAGTCTCTTTCCTAGGTTGACTTGCAGATAATGCAAGGTGCTTCCGTTTTGAAAATTTTTTGATTTTTTCTTTTTGAAATTTGTTTTTTTTTTTTTTTTTTTTTTGAATTTTTGCTTGTTTTTTTTTATTTTGTTTTTTTTTCGAACGGGCACAAAACCGAGTGAGTATGTATGATATGTCACAATGTCCTAGGTGGTAGGGTCATGCCTAGTGATGTCGAGCCTGTTGGCTGAATGCAAAAGTCAATCCTAATCGTGAATCTAAAGTCAGCGTCTAAGGTAAACAAAGTCGGTGCCTACCCTAGTAGTCAAGGTCAAACGCCTAAGATCAGAGTCTATAGGATCTAAGGGTCAATGGGTCAAAAACCTAGGGTCAAAGTCTGCGTCGACTACAGGTCACAGCCTAAGGCAGAAGTCAACTAAAGTCCACATGGGTTTGAAATCATGATGTGGAAAACTAAAAGATGACCATGGACTAAATATGAAAGTGTTGTGTTAAGGTCTAGAACTGTACAATGGCTAGGACCCATACATGCACTATTACAAGACACACGTACGGCAAGTCAATATGGTCAGTTAGGTAAGTCAGAGAGTGGTAGCCACGCCTAACGGAGAGAAATTGGGCCAGTTTTCACTAATCACTTGCAATTAGCCGAATGTATGGCCAAGGATACTCCCTATGCAGCACGCAAGTAACACGTGCAACAACACGGCTAATGGCGGGATGAGATGCCTTAGCCATGCGATCACACTTAACACATGCAACCAAGGTATATCCCCCCCTTATGGTAGTCTCGAGCATTATGAACATGCCCATATTGGAAACTAAGGAGCCTACAGGCCGCGACCTTATTCGGAGGTCCATGCAAAATGCAATCCAATAAACGTGATGAATGGATTACGAGACTTTTCAGTCTGTCCACTTCACTAACGGTGATTATCCCTCAGTGAAGTCGCCAAATTGTAGGACGTGGGCGGGCCTTCAGCGTATTAGCCGGGCGCGCGGCTTGTGACTACATCGAGGTGCTTACTATGCTGGGCTTGAGCCACGGAATCCCCCGTGAGTGCGTTGGGGTAGTGTTGTTCGAGTGAGGGGAATCGCCAACCGTTGCCTAGAAAGGTTATTCGAACGGACTGCCCGAAACGTTGTGTGCCAAACAATGGCCCACGTCCAATCGTACCAGTCGTGGGTTTTCGGGGACATGGTAGCGGTAATCAGATCTGTAACCCAAATTTCGCCCGCATGTAGCGCCTCTACTTCGGTCCATTGTAAATCCATTAATCACGATTATTGGATGCACACAACTTACTCGTTTTTCAGCACCTTAGAAGCGTTCTAACCTATAATTTACTATAAAATGTGTTATCTATTATGCACAAAGACTACTAACTAGAAATGGTGACCAACTTTGTATTATCTTTAAAACGGTGCCCTAAAAACAGGTTGTCCAGTAGTTAATCTGATTTAAAGTGAGATTCACATTAATTTCCGGTCTTTGTTTAGCAAATATATACAAAGTTAATAGCAACATGACAATATGCCAATAAGATGAAGTGCATAAACGCAATATATATGAAACTCATCTTGAACCCTAGAAATCTGCAAAGAAACAAAGTCAGTTTGTAACGCAATGAAACGAATCCTTGCCTTGAATTGTAACATGAAAACAAGAAAATGATTGTTAGTCCTTGATGAAAACGCAAGTGCAAGGGATCTCTCGCCTTCAATTGCTTATACAAGAATAATAGAATTGTTAGTATGATCCAATGAAAATAATAATGAATGAAAACTAAAAACCAATGAAAATCCCTTGCAAACATTGTGAAAAACCCTACATATTTACATGAAACAATTTAAAAAGTGAGTTCTACTTGGGCCCCCCCCTTTTAAATTTATAATTTAAAAAAAAAAACCCTTCATAACAAGGGTTAGTCCATATTTAAAAGAAAGTGAGAGAGATTATTGGTGAGTAATGCTCAGAATTCAACCTTTGTTACGCTTTTGATTCGAAAAGAGAATCGATGGCTTGGAACTAAAACGAAAGTATAATGTGTTTGTGAGTGTTTGAGTGTTTAGAGAGAGAGAGAGAGATGCGTAGAACATATGAAGTCGTGTGAAATATCAAAAGCGTGAGAGAGTGAAGGTGCCCGGACTGAGCAAGGCAAGGGTATATTTATAGGCACGAAGGCAAACGAGGCACAAAAAACCTGCGTATATACGCTCAGGATGAGCGTATATAACGCCTCATTGAGGAGCGGTATATACGCTCATCCAGTGAGCGTATATACGCTTTCCTTCTTTCCATAACCCTTTGGCAATTGTCTGTATCTTGAGAGCGTAGATAGCTCCTGTTAGCGTATATACGCCTTCATCATTTTGCTATATACCGCTCAATGATTTTGTATAATTTTTTCCAAAACCTCGGAAATATTTTGATTTCCTCCGATTTATTCGTTGATTTCCCTTGATTCGACGCACCTAGACACCTTGTTCTCCAAGCAAGGAGTTCTAGAATGTTCTAGAAGGTTCCATCGTATTTCCGGAGTTAATTTTTCTAATTATTCCATGTATTTTTCTGGCGTATTCTGCGTATTTTAAACATTGGCAAAATCATAGAAATCATAGAAAAATCAGAAAAAGTAATTTAAAATAGCTGGCGGATTCAGAAAAATGTGACGGACATGAATGAAAATCAAAAAGTATGAGAATCGCGCTTTGAAAAATCTTTGAAACTTTGAAGAAAAACCGAAAGAATATATTTTTTGCCTTGCCTTTGACTTTGCTCAATAATTTCCGAGTACCGACCTGCGTATCCAACTTTTGTGATTCAAAGCACTTTTTCTGATCTCGAAACACCGAGAAACGCGGTATGTTTCATCACGGATACTCATTTGGGGAGAACACATTTTCAGGTGTCACAGAATGAGATTAAAACAAGGAGAAGAAAATGAATAAAAGGGGTGAATTCGCTCACTAATTTTATTCCTGGGCGGGGCGTTTGCAATGTGGGGAATGAGAATTTGGGGAATAAATAAAGTGAGAGTGGGATGAGAAATTAAAAGGGGGAATCATAAAATAATCTCAGGTCATTTGTTTGGCATGTTAAGTGGAATAAATTAAAAATTTTGAAATCCAGTTTGGTACGTGGGATTAAAGTAAGGATTTAAATTGAATTTACCAAATTCCTCTCAAAGTGCGTTAAAGGTATACATATCATTAATGGAGGGATATTTAGTCTTTTGCAAAAAAATAATCTCATCCCACCAATTTATTACTTTAATCTCAATGTTTGACTACGGTGGGAATTCCCAGTTAGAGATTAATATTTATAGAACCAATTTACCAAATACCCCTCTCATAAGTGAGTTATAGGATAATTATCAATTAATAGGTGAGGATATTTTGTCTTTTCAACAAAAATCCCATTTTGTCATCAATATGTACCTACCCCTAGGTATATCATGGGGAATAAGAGCCAAATATTTCCCAATCCCGCTTCCAATTTTCAAATTTAATTCCCCCTACCAAACATTGGATTATGAAACTGGGATTAAAAATCTCATTCCCACCCCATAATCTCAATGACCAAAGCGCCCCGGGGTAGGGAATACGATGAGGATTTTTTTTCTTTTTCTTTGAACAAGTATGTGAGACTTTGTTAATTAAAATTAAGATAATACAATTTATTTAATTTCCTAGATTTAATCTCAAACCTATAAGCCAAACTGGGATTGAGAATATTTTCATGAATTCCCACTTTCAATTCCTATTCCCATTCTCATTCATATTCTCTAGATTCTCATTCTCGACCATTTGCCAAATGCCCCGTTATGCTAAACTTTTTTTTTACTAGACTACACCTGGGCCTTGTTCTTCGACAAGTGTATGAATAACATCTATACTTGACATAAGTATTGTGCACCAAAAAGTCACTATTTTCATTTAAAGATAACCAATAAAAATAATGTCACTGATACTTTAAAAAATGTACATTATGAAATAAATGTCAATATATAGCTCTACATTATTGAAAGACTAAGAAAGGTCACTATGTCCGTAAAAAGGTCAGTGTTATTTGGGTGCACAATCATATATATTATGTGCACCTGATTCACCTAAGATTTATTTGTTCTTTTTGAAACTAACTTAAAAACTGAAGTTAAGTAACAGTGAGTTGAACTAAATCAAAAGTTCAAAAGAACACATCATTATACAAGGTTACTAGTGGGCGTTAATTCCCCAGTGGGGAGTTAATCATGATGGTACAAGAGTCAGGGGCCTATAAATTCTAGTTTTCATGTCATGCTTCCGAGGACTTAAGCTCCCTTTCAAGGGTGGGTGATAAAGGGGAAAAAAAAAAATTAGGGGGTTTTTTTTTGTCCTCATCCCAATCGAAAATTGAGGAGAACGAATGCTCTATATAGTTAATTGATACCATCAACATTGTAAAGGCCTTGGGTAGGACGAGCCCACATCAAAGAAATCATTGCAAGTTAGGGCTTAGAAAGGACAATATCTATATTGTTGGACTTTGTTCCAGTGCGGTGTACAGTAGGGAACATATATGTTCCATCCCACGATGTGAAATTCGAGAAGAAGGAAACTCCTATATGTGGAGATCGTACACCAAACCTAGTAGAATCCTTTTGAATGGGAATTGAACTGATACCCTATCATTCTTTCTGATTTAGGAAATTTGCTAGAAACAATTTCGAAACACTTTTGAAAGAAATAATATTTTGTGACATTTACAACCTTAAGCAAAAAAATATTGCCAGAACAAATTGTGAAGTAAATTTTGGCCATAATAATTAATAAGCTCATTTCCAGGCCTTGAAAATGGTGTTTGTATGTTCGTCCTTGCACTGCATTGAATTCCCTTGACAAAATGAAACACTATGGCTAAATTTAAGGTCGGAATATAACTTCATTATTGTTCTAATATCAACAAAAATGTGCAACTAACGATATGCAGTTTTTGTAGAGATCGGAAGTAACAAACATATGGCATGCTACGAGATAACTCAATAATTTTTTATTTTAATTTTTGTGGGAAAAGTACCAAACAAAATTTTATTTGGCTTTCGAGGTACTAAAACCATTTTAACGGCAAGAAATAAATAATCCAGCATTGACGTCATCGATATTGTGCGAAATTTCGAAACGTACCTCACTCTCCGCCTTTATTTACCAAACCCACTCCCATTTACTTCTTTCAACTCTGACTCACTCCGTTATCTTTCCCTTCTCTTTTCCTCAAATTCGCCTCCTCCCCTCTATCTCTCTCCAATATTTTCTATTTCTAATCAGTGAAAACCTCCATTGTCGCTAGAATTCTTCTCCAATCAATTGTAAAAAGGTAAATTTCCTTTTTTGATTTTTCATTTGAAACTTTTTCATATTTATTTGCATTAAAATTGCGTAATTTTATTATTTTTTCTTAAAAATTAAGTGCATGAATTTGCTTAAAATAGTTTAATTACATGGTTATTAATGTAGTGTGATGGTGTATATTGTCACATCTCCCCAAAAATGTTCCTAAAAGTGAAAATTTACAAATTAGAACAACGAATGGAAAATTTAAACCCTGATTTTCTTTGCTAAGAACAAAATTAAAGTATTTGTTACCCGAAATTTGGTTTTGGCGAAGCTTGCGAAATGGAGATATTGCGAGAAAATGTAGGGAATGACAGAACAAGATGACAGAATTAAGTGTGTAATTGTAGGAATTAGAAGAGGGGAGGAATATTCAATGTTGGAAGTAGATTTCAAAGGTTATAATTGAGGTGCGCTGCGTGGTGAAGTAATTAGAGGGTGTTGGTGTATACACGCGCCCAAAGGGTCAATGCTGAATATTGACTTTTTGGTCAGCAAATTTAGTACTATCAAAACAAAATTTAAATTTATTTTGTGGTACTTCTACACAATTTTTTAAATTGAGGATTATCTCAACAATCATGCCCATATATATGTCCCCCCCCACCAACCCCCACAAGAAAGTACCATACAAAGATATCACGATCGCACAAGATTTCGTGAATGGAAAAAGGTATGTACTCTGATACCATATCACGATGATAAACATGTCTTGAGAAGTATTATAAATAGTATTTCCGTTCCGATCTAATTTACTTTTACATTGCTTTTTCACACTTTGCCGAGACCATTTTAAATGTTTAATCTTAAGTTATCATATGAAAATTATAACAATTATAGTATTAAAGTACTGCGAAGACGAATCGAACAAGATTGCACATGATATGTTTTTAGTTGTCATATATAAAAATATATACGATCAAAACTACACTAAATGAATGTGTCAAAGCAGACGTAACAATTAATTTGGGATCAAAGGGAGTAATGACTCTAATTTTCGTGGAACGAAGAGAGTAGGTAGCCTTAAGTACTGATTTAGCGATAATTCATTAAACAGATATTTGTGCGGTAAGAAGATGACAACTTTGGTAGCTAAAATGTCAGAGGAAAAATAAAAGTACTGAAGTATAATCTAGGAACCACATTAAGGTAAAAAGCACTTGCTTCAATTATTTGGCTAAGTTGACATAATCCATATATGTGAATGCTTTGATTAGTTTTGCTTCCAGAGTAGGTAATAATAACTCGCACTAATTGATGAGTTTATTTTATTTTCTGGTAATTTTTTACCTGATTTTACGATGTTTTTCACCTGTCTTTTATTCTTTCTTTCACATATTTTCTGTAGCTGTAGTGTATGTGTTCTGTACTTTGTGTGCTGAAGATGTATGGAATACTAGTTTCGACATCATAAATTCAATCCGTGTTTACAAAGGTTATAAACTAGTAATTGTATTTTATCTTACTAATAACGATATGACTTTTTTAAAGTTTTAAATTGTGAAGAAGGAAGGAAGTGAGAAAATTAATGATTCTCGAAATGATTGAAGGCGATGTTGGGGTAGATGATTTGTGCGTGTCAAGTAGTGGGTGGAGAGAGAGCAGAAGCAGAAGTTTCGAAGTGGCATATGACTCGATAGCTGGAAGTGCACACGGATCAGATGTGGATGGTGTGGATACCCTGCATACTCCTGAGCGTGATGGTGCTAACGACTCTCTTTCTACGAGACTGTACTACTATGGAGTCACGGTTAGGGTGGCTGTAGACCCAATGTCTTATAGTGGTACGCTCAGCTGAGATTATGATAGGATGCGTACCAGTATAGAGCGGAACTCCCAGATGTAAGGTCGGTCATCCCACAAGACACCCATGTGAAGAGGTAGTGTAATTGTGCGGCTCAGCACATGATGTTGGTGAGTCTCATTTCAAGACGCGATATGAAAATATGTTAGGGGCAGCCATAACTATAGGCAGAAATCAGTGGATGGAGCTTCTTTGCTAGATTCTCCGCTTGAGAAAGCAGGGTCATATGACCATGTGGGAAGATGATGTTAAAAATTAATAGATAATAGAGGTAAGGTGGTGGGAAACTTGAGTGACAACCTTGTGTAGGGATGTCATCTTGAAGATGCTGTTGCATGGTAGTAGCCAATAAGATAAGCATGGTTTGATGGAACGACAAGTGACGTGGGTTTTGTGTACGAATGTTTGTATATTCTGTTGCATGTGCCCATGGTTTCTGGGATGTTAGGAGTTCGTGTACGCTTGGTGGTCAGTATTGTCAATTTGTAGTTTTGCTATGATATATATGTAAATGAGCTGAATAGCATATGTGAACTTATCCCATTGTGTGCCTAGTCATATATATAATATATGATTCAGTTCGCCCAGAGTTATAAAGGTCAAGACTCGTATTGGCGCACGAATCAAGTATACCCTCACAAACTTAGAAGGTTCACCTCACACATCGCATATGAGTATATGAATATGAATGCACCTCAACTACTCATGTAAAATGCGCGTCGAACTCTCCTATCTTAGGATATGTTGGCTAGGGCTCATTTTATTTAGAATAAATTTGAATCCGAACCTATTGGACAAAGTTTATAATAAAAGTTCATTCCATATATCGCTATTCTTTTGACTTTTTTCCGGTATATAATATTAACTATTGATTGATTTGACAAGAAGTATAGAAGAAAGTATTCAATTATTGCAGGGAGTACAGTGCAATCAAGATCATCATTATGCTTAGATTGTATTCCTATAAATGTACTGTATCAGTACTTCCTTATAGATTATGGCTTGCTCATCAATGTTGAATTAACTATGTATATATGTTGTAAAAATCATGACTGAATTATTCTCATCTCTCATTTGTGTTAATATTTTAACTAGGAACTAATGTTGGAATGTTTGATATCTAAGTGATTATTGTGTTAAACAGAAATGGGTGACAGGACAGTATCCAACAATGAAAGGAAAAGAGCCACTTAGTCGAAGCACCGGACCTGAACAGAAACCCTCCGATTCCATGACATGGATGATCGCTGATTGTGGCTATTGTGCCGCTTCTCAGGACAAACCATTCTTTCATGTTGATATTTCAAGCTCCACATGGTGTTATTCGTATACAGCTTTCATTTGTAGGTTCAGCTTTATTCTTTTCATTCAACATGGCGTTATTATGAAATTTATTCGTCACAATTTTACCTCAAACTCATAACTTAGCAATCGTTCTACTTTAATTGTTTTGACATTAGGCAATACCGATAAAAAATTTAACGAAAAAAACTTCCGAGCAAAGGTGGTCCCAGTGACCTAATTCGGCGGTGAAAGGACTTGGGAGATGGGCATATTCTTGGTGATGCACCAACATAAGAAAGGTTGACTATCAGTTGGAAAGAATTTTGCTAAAGGACAACAAGGCTCAAGGTTGGCGATGTTTGTTATTTTTTGGCCTCATGTGAATGTATGAGGCGGAGCCAAGTTCAGGGTTCAAAAGTTCTTCGCGGTGACTTCCACCGCTTTGGGTGGCTAAACAAAAAACGGGTCAAATGATGAGCCCATCGTCGTCGACTAAAAGCTAAGACTACGTAGGTCAGCAACTAAGTGGAATGGATTACTTTCTATAGTATGATGTACTATATCAGTTTTTGGACAATGCTTCAACCTTATTACTCACCTCAAACGTGACTTCTAGTCTTTTATGCAACGCGATGCGTGCAGGCGTTTCCACAGTTTTACTTCTTAGATGTGTAGATTGTGTTGTAGACTTATAGCTGTTATGAAATAGTAAAATAAAATGCTTACAAAGTTGAATAAAAGAAATTATTATGAAAATGATTTGAAAAATCGTGATTTAACTGTACATTTTAAAAGTTAGGGGAAAACTCACAATAATTAATCTTTTTAGTTTTTTCAAAATTAACATATATGAATGAGTTTGCTACGTACATTCTGACTTTTGACACTATTTATTTGTAAACTTTGACTTATTTTAATTTTATACACCTACATTAAAACATAGCTATGTATGATCTTGTTCGATTCGTCTCGATGTGTAATTCTCAGAAATATAATTTTTTAATAATTTTGTAGTATTTACAACTTAAGATATTGTAATTTAAAGTCATATATCGAAAACTGTGAAAAAACAAATGTAACAAATAAAAAGAGACAGAGGGAGTAACTTGTATCTTCTTGTCACGTCATTCTCTCTTTTTATTATGTGATTTATGTCACAACAAACTTGAAACCATACAAAATTATATAGAAATAACTCCAATTAATTTTACAGTACATAACTCCTCTTATCTCACTTATGAGAATAAGACTGTTAATCCGAGTTACCAGACCATTTCAACCAAAAGTTTAAGTTGATGGTTGAAGTCCAGAAATATAATATATACCATATTTTATGACTCTCCCTCACATGAAAGACCCTTTGAGCTTGAATTGTGGACGCAACACATACCCACCCATACCTAGCGTGAATTGATTCCACTTGGAAGAGATGAGAGGGAGGTGAGATTCAAGCACGTGACCTCTGTGTCACGCTACCTCTAATACCATGTCAACCAGACCATCTCAACCAAACGATTAAGTTGATGGTTGATGCTCAGGAATATGTTATTTATTCAATTCTATCACTCCCCCTCACATAAAAGGCCATTTGAAGTTAAAATGTGGACGCAACACAGGGCCACTCATATCCGGCACAAATTAATTCCGCTTAGAAGGAAGAGGGAGGTGAGGTTCGAAAACATGACCTCTGTGTCACACTGACTTTGATAGCATGTTAATCGGACCATCTCAACCAAAAGTTTAAGCTGATGGTTGAGGCTCAGAAATATGTTATATACTCTATCAAAGACTCTAATATGTTAGTTGATTGAAGATTGAACTCGTCTTATATATTAGTTGCTACCAGCCTACCAGCACAAAGTATGGATTAGTTCTTAAAACATAAGGTATACTTTGATGGGAAATTGAGAATTGACAAGAAAACAACAAATGATGTATGATAAACAACATTGAGGTGTGATATAAATGAGGAATTGTTAGTACCTAACTGACGTTGGAACAATGAAGTCACTAACACCTTTTTAATAATATTTGCTCATTTAAAATAAAGATATAATGCTTTGAAGCGATAAAAAAATGTTTTATTATTTATTTATAAGGTTGTGAAAAAGGTTAGTAACCTATTTATCCCAACTGTTTAGTTTTTTATTCCAACCTCGATAAATAGACTAATAGAGGTGTTCAAACTGTCAATTCAATTCAACAATATAGTTTAACAATATAGTTCATTTCAATTATGGTACGAATCCACTATTTTTTTTCCAATCCGATTCAATTTAAAAATTACAATTTTATTTAGTTTAGTTTTTAATTTTATTTAAAAACAGTCCGATTTGGTTCGATTGAATCAGTTTATTGTAGTCTTATTACCAAACGATTCGATAATTTAGAATCAATTTATTCAAAAGTAATAATGTAAAATGAAGTATCATGTCCAAAAATAAAATGTAAAAAAGTAAGTTGGTAGGTAAGAAATGCATAAATATACAATGTACATTAAATTAAAAAGCCTTGCTTCAAAATTATAATTTGCCAATTCTAAGTCAGTCTCAAATTTGCAGTTAGAGAGCTACAAAGTCATCACACAATGAAAGAGAAATGGATTGCATCTTTTGCTTGGTTGATGCTTCGTCAACCCTTTTCTGAGTTTTGCATTTTAGGTACGTATGTTAAAATATTCGGCTTATATTTTTGTGTTCCCTCCTTACGGTTAGTGTTTGTAAGTGGACCGAACCTCCTAATCCGAATTAGAATAAGTTTGTTGTTCAGCTCGTTTCATATTACAAGAATGTCAAGTTGAATCCAAATCTATTAAAAGAGGATTATAATAAAGTTCCTTATGAAGTGTTTTTAGTATCAATTTTATCTAATTCTAATAAATTCCGTAATATATCTTTTATGTACTCCTGTGCAATTGAATGTGTGGCAATCTAGTTCATACATATTAGAATGTCATAGTTTGAATCCAAATTGTATGGGAAGAGTTTATAATGAAAGATTACATGTATAGTGCTAAGGTCTGTTTACATTAATTGAAATCAACTGAACTGAATGAGCTGAACTGAACTGATAGAGTGTGAACTGAATCTGAATTATAATATTTGAGAGAGAAAAATTGGGTTAGAACTAAACTGAACTGAAAATAAACTAATGTAAACAGACCGTAACTCATCATACTTCCTCAATTTCAATGTTGTTTTCGCTTTCTTGATTTAATTTGGTGTTTTTAAGTTGTTTTCATTATAATCGTTCTAAGTTTAAATCACATAAGTCAAACCACTTTGATTACATTTACTCAATGTTTGTTTCATGATCATAGTACTTCTCTTATTATAGATTATGGTTGCTCATCAATGTTTGATAGTATGTATACATTGTTGTAAAATATGACTTGATTGTATTTCATCTCTATTTTGTGTGATATTTTAACTAGAATAAAGTTTGGAATGTTTGATATCTAAGTGATTTTTATTGTGTTATAACAAGAAATGGGTGACATGACAGTACCAACAATGAAAGGAAGAGCACTAGTCGAAGCACCGGAACCTGTAATACTTGAATCCAACCTCGTACCTGAATCTGAACACGAACCTCCGATTCATGCGCAGGATGATCGCGATGTGGCTATTGTGCCGCCTCAGGACAACCATCTTTCAAGTTGATATTCAAGCTCCCACATTGGTGTTATTCGTTACAAATATCAATTGGTAGGCTCAACTTTATTCTTTCATTCAGCAATGCGTTATATTTAAATTTTATTCGTCACAATTTAACCTCAACTCAAAACTAGCAATTGTCTCTGCTTAATTTTGTTGACATTGGCAATACCAAAAAAATTTACGAAAAGACTTCCGAGCAAGGTGGTCCCAGTGACCTCATTTCGCGGTGAAAGGACTTGGGAGTGCTATCATCTCGGTTGAATCTTACCAAACGAGACGATAAAAAGGTTTGACATCAAGTGGAAAGKTTTTGCTAAGGACAACAAGCTAAAGGTTGGTGATGTTTGTATTTTTGAACTCATGGAATGTAGTGAGGCGGAGCTCAAGTTCAGGGTTCAAGTTCTTCGCGGTGACTTTCCACCGGCTTTGGTGGCTAAACAAAACGGGTCAAATGATGAGCCCATCGTCGTCGACTAAGCTAAGACTAGCGTATAGTAGGTTCAAGCTAAGCGGAAATGGATCAACTTTCTATATATAGTATGATGTACTATCAGTTTCTTTGGACATACAATGCAGTCAACCCTTATTATCTAAGAATGACTTCTAGTCTTTTATGCATGGCGATGTGTGCAAGCGTTTAATTTTACTTCTTAAACTGTGTTGTGGACTTATAACTGTTATGAAATAGTAAAATAAATTGCTTATAAAGTTGAATAAAATGAAATTATTATGAAAATGATTTGAAAAATCGTGATTTAACAGCACATTTTAAAAGTTAGGGGAAACTCACAATAATTAATGACAAAGTATTAGGTACATCGGATGCACAATAAATTTACTGTACATCAGATTATAGTGACCCTTTTCGTTAATATAGTAACCTTTTTTATCAATATAGTGACCCTTATTTTTTATCACTATATTGATGTAAAATGAAATGGGTCACTATATTGATATAAAGGGTCACTATATTGATATAAAGAGTCACTATATGCTTGATGCACAATAAATTTATTGTACATCTGATGCATACAATATCTTCTGATAATTAATTATAACCTGAAAAACCGTACTTTTAACCGGCATTGGTGGCTAAGCAAAATGGGTCAAGTGATAGTCCCATCGTCGTCGACTAAGTTAAGACTAGAGTAGGGTCAAGCTAAGTGGAAATGGATCAACTTTCCATGTATGATGTACTATCACTCTATTTGGACAATGTCATCCCTTCTTATGAGAAAGTATAAACCAATCAAAGAGATTGAGATAAGAAGGCCAATCAAATATTATCATAATGTTTTGGATATATTTTAATATGTAAAAAGGATATGTGAGTCCCATGTCCTTTTTACATAAAAGCAAAATCAAAATCACTATAAGGTTGGTCTATGTAAATATAACAGTGGTCTATGTAAATATAAGGTTGATCTATGTAAATATAAGGTTGGTCTTTGTAAATAAAAATGTGGTCCATGAAAGAAGTTGATTGAAATTATTGAAATAACCTTTTGATTAGGCTTTTATCCCACCCATTTTGATGGGTTTATCACTACTCCCCTTCTTATTACCTAAAAATGACTTGTAGTCTTTTTGGACAATGTCATCCCTTCTTATTACCTAAAAATAACTTGTAGTCTTTTATGCACGCGATGTGTACGGATGTTTAATTTTACTTCTTAGACTGTGTTGTGAACTTATAACTGTTGTGAAATTGTAACATAAAGTGCTTATAAAATTGAATAAAATGTATTTATTATGAAAAGGATTTGAAATACGAACCGTGATTTAACCTCACATTTAAGAAGTTAGGGGAAACTCACAATAATTAATCTTTTAGCATGATCAAGTTTTTCAAAATTAACCTATGAATCGAATGAGTTTGATAATTTGTATCTTCTGGTCACATCATTCTCTCCTTTTATTATGTGATTTATGTCTGATCTCAATAAACTTGAAACCATACAAAATTATATAGATATAATTCCCATTAATTTTCCTTTACATAACTCGTCTTATCCCACTTACGAGAATAAGGTTTTGATTGATTGATTGAAAAATTAAACGACTGGTCTTATATATTATGTAGTAGTTGCTACGATCACAAAGTATGGATTAGTTTCTAAATTTCATAAAGTATAGTATGATGAGAATTAACAAGAAATCAACAAATGATGTACTCACTATGTTCCACTAAATTCCTGCCACTTTTACTTTACACGTTTGCCAATGCCCAATTTACAAATGAAATATCTTTAATTATACATGAGTAAAAATTATAAAAATTAGATTTTKATAAATTACTTGTTAATACGATTCTAACAAAACCACACTTGACTATATTTATTCTTACATATTGACGATAATTTAAAAGATTCTCACTATTAATAAATAGTTTTCGCAACTATTCATTATGGCATGAATATAGCGGAACGGAGGGAATATGATAAATAACATTGAGGTGTGATATAAATAGAGGTGTCAATTAAGTTCAACAAAAATAGTTCATTTCACTTAAAACATATGGAGTACTATTTTTTCCAATTCAGTTTAATTTTAAAAATTACAATTTCATTTAGTCCAGTTTTAATTTTATTTAAAAGCAGTCCGATTTAGTTTGGTTTGGAATCATTATTTAGTCTTAACCAAAACGATTCGACAATTAGAATCAGTTATTCAAAGTAATAATGTAAATTGAAGTATCTGTCCAAAAAAAAAAAAAAATTGTAAAATAAGTAATTTGGTAGGTAAGAAATGCAATAATATACAATGTACATTAAATTAAAAAGCTTGCTTCAAATTTATTGCCAATTCTAGTCAGTCTCAAATTTGCATGAGAAGCTACAAAGTCATCACACAATGAAGAGGAAATGGATTGCATTCTGCTTGGTTGATTGCTTCATTAGCTTTGCTTGTCCAACCTTTTCTGAGTTCGCATTATAGTACGTAAAAATTCGGCTTATATTTGTTTCCCCTCTACGGGTTAGTTTGTAAGTGACCAACTCTCCTAATCCGATAAGAAATTAAGTCGTACTAGGCCGTTCATATTACAAGAATGTCAAATTTGAATCAAATATATTAGAAAGGTTTATAATAAATTCTTCTCAATTTACTTTAATTTATATAAATTCCTAATATATTTCCATACTTTTTTTAATGTACATCCCGTGTAATTTAACGCGGTACAATCTAGTTTCATACTTAAGAATGTCAAGTTTGAATCCAAATGTATTGAAAGAGTTTATATGAAAGTTAATGTATAGTTAATCATCATACGCACTCAATTCCAATTTGCTGTTCGCTTTCTCGATTTAATTGTGTTCGTTAATTGTTTCATTTACATCGTTCTAAATTTAATCAAACCACTTTGATATTGGCTAGACGAAAGTATAGTGATGGCTTATTAAGCTGACCATTATTAAAGATTACATTTGGCCAATGTTTGTTTCATTATCATAGTTAATTGATTCATTTCAACTTGTATTAACTATTTTTGAACTTCGAATGTTTGAATCCAAGTGATTTGTGATAAACTGAAAAATGATTGAATTGACAGGACAGTAACAATGAACAAAAAGATAAGAGAGCCAGAAGCCGAAGAAGAACTTGCACCGGAGCCTACCGGAATCCGAACACACCCTCCGATTCGTGCCTGGATGATCATGTGGATATTGAGCCGCTCTCGGGAAACCATACTTCACTTGAAATCAAAGCTCGCACATTGGTGACATTTACAAAATCAATTGTAGGCTTAGCTATGTACTTCCTCAGCTTTTTACTGTTACACTTTGAGTCTTGACAAAAAGTTCTCACATTTCGGTCCAAGTGTACATGAAAAAAAAAACGGTGAAGTAACTTATGTTTCATAAGCAGTAATAAACTTGCATTCATTGTCAAAAACCGAATGAATGCTTGTCAATTAAATGATCGAAATGAATCCAGGCTAATTAAACATCTAGTTTAATTCCCATTCAACTTATATTTGAATTTATGATAGAACTAAATTCTAGTTTATATGTTATGGAAAAAGGTTGTAGCTTAAAATTAAAAAAAGTTGTTGCTTGGTGAGTTGGTGTTCTGATCTGTGCGATTGTTTGACACTAGATATTGCGCACAATTTGCTCGAACCCTTCCGAGCAAGGCAGTCCGGTGACCCTCGCTCGTGGTGGAAGGATTGGGAGATACATTATCGTAACAAGCATATGTGAAGGTCGACAAGTAAAGCATTTGCCAAGGACAACAAGCTCAAGGCGGGTGATGTTTGTGTTTTTGAGCTAATGGAATGCAGRGAGACSGAGCTCAAGTTCAAGGTTCAAGTTCTTCGGGGCGACTTTCCACCGGTTTTGGTGGCTAACCAAGATGGTTCAATTGATAAGCCCATCGTCATCGACTAATTAGACTAGGATCAAGCTAAGTATGTATCATCATTAGGTTGTGTTTTAGACATTGCAACTAATGGTAAAACTCATAATAATAATCTTATAAATATTACTAATTGGTTGTTGGTGTAGTGGCGATTGAGACTATACTTCGTAGGGAGAACCTAAGTTCGATCCCCCGCAACAACAATTGAGAGAGGATTGAAACCTAAACACCTAGAACTGATCCTCGAATTTGAATTAGCCCAAAAAGGTGAACCGGATGATACACCAAAAAAAAAAAAAACACTTGATAGTTGCTACCGCAAATTATGGATCAACTCTTTCTTAAATTATATCGTAATAATGAGAATGCGCAAGAAAACAACAAATGTATGATAAACAACATTGAGGTGTGCTATTGTTATAACCGGGCATATGGGACTATGGGAGGGATGTTGCATTGTTGCTCACACAAACTCCAGTGGAAGATTAGTTTACTCGTTGAATAATATCATATCAGGCAATATTAAATTAAACCCGATAAAAAAGCTGGTCGATCCATTACCGTCTGACTCATTTGGACGAACCCGAAAAGCAAAATTCAAAGTTTATTTTTGACGAAATTACATTTTTACCCAAAATTCTTTTAATAATTTTGACCGACCTGCTTTTAGCCCGATCAATCAATTTAACCGATTTACCAGGTATATCGAATATAATGAACTCTTCATAGTAAAATGAACAAACAAAAAACAATAAATGCACCATAAAGTTTTCTCTATATTTTTTTTTTGTGAAGACAAAAGAGTAACTTTCTACTTTTGTACTTCAACATATTTTCTTGGGAAACCCATTTTCATAATCTAAGTTTAGCAACTTATTAGCATCGCCATTTTTATGATAGGAGCTTACCATTCTCATATTTGAGTAAGGTGTTAATTGAGTAAAACTTCTCTGTAAATTTGTCACTTTTCCTATTTTTCTAGCTACTCTATGATTTTTATTTTTTATTTTTTGAGAATCCTACTTCTTTTTCAACTTTACTCCTAAGCACTTTCGTTTTGAAAGGGTTAATATCTACAATTAAAGGAGCTAGATATCTAAATATTTAATAAATATTCTTATTTTGGATGAATTAGCAGCCATTCATACAAAAATTAAGCTCTTTTGTTTTATGCTTGGGCATAGAAGTATAAACCCATATCCGCAATTTTAAAACGCGAATTTGCTATAAAAAGTTGTTTATACGAAAGATACAAAACATTATCTCAGAATCGCATAACATTGTCATCGACAAAAATTACACTTTCGCACAACACAAACCTCGAAGATCAAGTTGCCGGTACTTTGAGCCGAGTCTGAAAATGTCTATTTTATCATGCGATTTTCATTTCTCAATTAGTTATTTATCAATTTTTATCACTCATATTTTACTTTCTCCGTTTTTTATAGACGTCCCAATTTTATTTTTAGGAATTTGGAATTATTGTCCCATTTTGATTTTTTTTTCCTTTTCAAGATATGAGGACCCAATAAAATATCATTACTATCATATACCCACTTATTTTCTAGTTTTGGGATTCACAACCTCTTTCTCTTAATTCTCTATATCTCTCATCCATGGTACACAACTTTATTAAATATCACACAAAATTTTCTCAAAAACCAAAAACTCAAAGTGGAACACACTAAAAAAACGGAAGTAATATTATCATTTATAAACTTTTCTCGACGATCCTACTCGACACCTCATGCTCATTGTCAAATTTATTAGTCCAACCTCATGCTACATAAGTTTGTTTCTTTCTATTTTCGTTTGCACTTTACTACATGCTGTGTGTTTTGCTTTAGGAGTAGTTTAGTGCTTTATTTTATACAAGTATTTGTGGTTTTGTACATTTCATACTTCATTCACTCCTTTCATCTTGTCTTACATTCTTTCCTAGTGCTCTGAGTTTATTACATTATTACACATAAAAAAGACTTGGTTTATTTGCGTTGCAAAAATGGAGGTTGGACAATCATCGTCTAAATCTAAATCTGTAAGAAAAACACTAGAGAAGATGAAGAATCGAGCCACTTTCGGGAAATCCCTTCTTTCATGCTACTCACGAAAACCGTTAGGCCTCCACGTAAATTGGTACGACATATATATACATACTTCTTTTTTTATGATTTATATTGTTGCGTTTGTTTCATACGTATTAGAATCATATTATATTGATTTCGCAACAATAATAACATTTTTAATGTGCTCGCTCTAACTTTCTATGCTCTATTTATGCGAATATTAGGTGATTCCCGTAGAAGGCACCCATATCCTTCCTAATAAGAAAGTGAGTGCAACCTTTCGTGGCGAAAGGGCTTGGGAGATGACTTATTTGGAGGAGGGCAACCAAAAACCATTCGATTCGAGATGGAGCCAGTTTGTCCTTGACAACACGCTCAAGGTAGGAGAGCGTTTGTGATTTCGAAGTCTATGGATGATGACACGGCCGTGACTTTGAAGGTTCCAAGTGCTTCGAGGCGATTTTCCACGCATATTTCCACAAGACAGGTTGATGGTTCTTCTAAGACTCCATAGTTGTTGATTAAACATCTAGTACGTACATTTATGGTATATGGCGCGATCATACACGAGCAGGCTAGGTACCATAGTTAGTAAAATGTATTTTACGAGTTGTGTACTTTTAATTTGCATGACATGCAAGGAAGTAATGTTGCAAGATAATTAAAGTTACTGAGTTAGGTGTTGTACTTTGAGATTTTAGAGTTCTTAATTAAGCCAATATTTCATCTAACCTTCAGAGCTAGCTAGTCATCAATCAGTCCAATAAAAATATTTACTCGATTCGATTATTACAAAAAATAAGGCTAAATTATTGATGTCATTAAATATCATATTTTGAATAATACAACCATTAATAAGATGTGTTCAAATTAATTTAAGTATTACCACTGCTTTAAATCAAAATTTAGCGTTGACAATTAATTTGAGCACCATCACAACCGTTCGACTCTAAATCGCACTGCCACGACCATTTGTACACAACCAACCATTGGAAGTTGGAACACCACCACAACCATTCTCACACCCATAATTCGAACCGTCGAGCCTTAAATCTTACAATTTAACCTTAAATCGCAAAATCGAACCTTAAATAATTGGAATTGCATTCAAAGACGGACTATTTTTAAGGTACTCTCTCCGTAACATTAACTGCAACGATCGGATACTTTTCTTTTCATTTATGTCAAATCGTTGTTGTGTTACCGAGCAATCAGTTGTCAACAAGCCTTTCCTAATCTGAGTAGTTGTCAACAAACCTTTCCTAATCTCAGTAATCTCGCAAAACACACCTTCGATCTCGCTCTTCATCATCTCATCATCATCATCATCATCATCATCACAATTCACAGTCAGCAGTGAACTCCGGATGCAATCGGCAGCATCATTAAGGTAAAATTTTGGTCCGCATTCTGCATATTTCGCCACTTTATTTCATGAAATTGTTCTCATTTCCAAATTTTCCGTCATCAATTTGGTAGCAAGTATTAATTTGAGCCTCAATTTCTTGAATTGAAGTCGTTTTTGATTCTGAGTATCTGCTATTCATTTCATGTTGTGATTGAGCATTCTTAAAACAATATTATACTGTATGATATCTATGATTCATCATCATTCACTCTACAATTCAACAAGAAGTCATTTTTCAGAATAATTATTTAAATATCTTCATTTTTGGAAATGTCTAAATTAGAGTAATCAGGAACACACTGAGTTGCAAGAGTAATTTGAATTTTGGGTTTTTGAAGTGAAAGCATTTTTTTTTTTTGGGCAATTCTTGTAAGTAGAATTGCTTTGTGTTGGAAATTTAGTAACAACAATTTTGACAGTAAATAATATTTTAGTTTATGATTAAGTTATTTCGAAAAATATAGCTATGTGAACCAAAATTATCATTCGTGTGTTATCCACATAGTTTTATCATTGAAGTAATCTCGAAAAATGTAGCTACTTTCTTGTGCTTAAGCAAATCACTGTTTTTGTGGGACTATGAAACTATGATTATTGGTTAGAGTTGCGGAGGGTTTCTATGCTTTCGAAATGTCTTTCGCAGCGTGTTTCATAACCTATTGWGGAGGCCGGAAGGAGTGGGGAAGAGAAGGAGGTTGCAGCTTTCATGTGCTTAAGCAGCTCACTGTGTTTCTGTGGGATTATGAATGATGTTTAGAGTTGTAAAGCGTTTCTATAGCTTTCGCCTTTTAAAATGTGTTTTGCTATCAATGGAGGGACAGGGGAAGAGAACAAAGGGAAGGAAGGAGTGGACAAYTCTTCTCCTTCGAATAATTCCTACATTGGCTACATTGCAAGGGTTTTGATAATTTGAAGGAAGATAGGAAACCTTTTGTATGGATTTCTTTTCACTCGCTAGCCTTTTCCCTCCACATTGCTTCATTTAAATAATCTTTTGATGTGTTGATAATTGCATCGTGTTTTTGCTGTCTTTTGTATCTTTCCATCAGTTAAGATGGAAATAAAGCATTGAGTCGAACTTTTGGATTCATGGATGTGTTGCACATTGAGCTATCCTATATTGCTCTTGCTTGATTTATMTTGATTCCATTTTTTAGTTCATATGTTAAATTGTTACTTTATTGACACTTMAAACTGAAAAAATTGCTAGCAATGGTTGCCCTTAGTTCCACAAGCTGAAAATGTCCTATCCTTGGTTGTTTCTAGCAACTGTCCTCTTTATTCTGCAAGATGACATTGATTAATGATGGATTTTCTCAGTTTCGTCTGTTAAACACACTATTTTGAGCTTAACGTATCTCATTTGGTCTCAAAATTGCACAAGAGTAACTCCATGTCCTTGTATTTTGTATTGCTCTGTGCGAGTGTGTTCTTTGATATGCGATTTTGTGTGCGCATGTCTTAAGTTCAATGGAGAGTTATACAACATTCCTATACTTCGTACTAAACAAGTAAACAATGACATAAACCCTGTAWTAATAAATAAGCTGTAAATCGTTGAAAAGTAAACTAACCAGGAAACTAACAATGAGAATCAACTAAACAAGTTTATTGCTATAATGTTTTTCGATGTGTGTTTGATATGTGGAATTTTCTGCACCAGAGAGATAGGAGATGAAACAAGCATCTAAGCAAGTGTCTACAAATACCTTTAAGGATGTTGAAATCGAGCCACTCACAGGGAAACCCTTCTTTCATATAACCATGTGCAGATCACACATCTCTAGTCCATATCAATTGGTGAGGCTTTCTTCTAATTGACTTGTTTTGCCGTTTGGTGTGTGGAATTGTGGAATTATTGTAAACATGTACTTGGTATCATTGTTTCCCTGCGACACTTACAATTGCTTTCTTATGTAAATTTGGAGATTCACAGTTTCACGCAACACATGTTTATCTATCTGTACTGTTTCTTTTACATTTTTCACTTACAGCTTCTTCTGATAACAATTGAACTACTTTCTTGTGGGTTTTCATGAGCCCAAATGAGGCTCTTCTTTGTCAAATGTCATGATGTATTCGTTGCCATTGTGTGTGAGCTTTAAACGGATGTCTTTCTGAACTCTGTTATTTTGTTTTGTTTTTCCCAACTCTCATTGATGGCATCAGACACTTGCTTCGAAATTACTCGATTTCTTCCACAACAAAATTCTTAGTGACTTTAACTCGTGGCAAAAGGAGTGGAAGATGACTTATAATGGCTCAAATGCAACCCATAGGAGATTGATATTCCGTCATGAAAGAATTTGTTGCTGACAACATGCTCCGGGTTGATGATTGTCTGTCTCTTTAACTCGTAACATGCACAGATCCAAACTTCAAGTTCAAGTTCAGATACTTCGATGGTGACTTACCATCACTGCACAAGGAGATGGTTCAATCGCGTCATCCCATAGTTGTTGATTAAAGGCCAGAATGAAGCGATTAGCGTGTCTTATATAGCTTTCTATGACCTTGGCAGTTTGGCATGAATATGACGATTAAGTGTTATGTACAGTATTATAAGTAGGTAGTCTTCTGCTTGAACACTTCACATGTAAACATGATCTGTTTAAAGCTCGAACCGTATGGTTATTAGACCATCATCCTGCATGGTTTTGCAAGGAGGGTCCATTTGATTTGCCTGGTTTAGTGTGTATTTTGCTTCGACTTCTCTGATGTATCCATCCTTGGACTCTGGATGAATGGACTTAAGGCTTGGAGCTCAATAATGTACATTCCATCTGCATCACTACTGCTTGTCTGCACGAACAGCTCGATGCTAAGAATCGTTTTGTTCTATGTCTACACGCAAACTTACATAGTAGCATCGAGCTCGTGCCCGGTTAAAGTGTACCATTTAAACTTACATTCCTTTTACTATATGATCGATGTGGGGAACTCAACAGTTAAATAACGCTCGAGGAGGAGAATTTTTTAATTTCGAAACTTATTGTAAGCATAAATTTCTATTTGTAAACACACCACCAATCTCAGGTCAAAGTGAGACACTCATCAAACTATGAGGTGTGGCCTCGTAGCAAAAATAAGAAAGCTTATGTATAATAAGTCACAGGTTTAAATCTCTTAATATCATTGTTAACTTGTATTACCGTTACAACCTCATTTGCAACTTTTCCCGCTCTTTTATTAGTTGCTACGCCTTTTATTCTTAATTTTACAAAAAGGAAAAATACAAAAAATGTAGCTAGTAAAAAAAAAAAAAAGGACGAATTAAATCGAATCTACCCATTAAGTAGGAATTTCCAATACCACCCTTCTATTTTCCCTTCATTTTTACTTCGATTATCGTTCTCTTTCATTAATTATAAGCATTTTCTGCAAATTTCCCGTTGTCGTAAGCTCAAGCATTCAATTTTCACTGGTAAGAATTGTTCATCCTATGTTTGAATTCCTTGTTTCATAGTAATATTCTTGTTAATTCGACTAATTTGTTCACTCACATTGTAATTTAGGTTTCAGCACTTCCCAATTTCACTAGCAATTGTGTTAAATTTCTGCATTTTTTTTTTTAAAAATTCATGCTTATTAGTCGATTTTTGTTTCATGTAAGAAAATTAGCTTAATATGCTGTTATTTTTAATTGTTTGTTTCTCTGAATTAGATAGAAATTGTTTCTACTGAGTTCAGTTACTGATTTGCTGTTGGAATTTGAATTTGCTTTTGATAATTGAATGTATACATGTTTTGAGCAATGCTTGATAATTGAATTTGATTTGTTTAGATTGATTCGATTTTGAAATGCTTTACATTTTTGAATTTGAACAATGAGGTGTGAGAACATAATGTTAGATTATGCCAATAATTATGAAAGGATAATGTTGTAGTAGAAAGTGCTTATATAATTTCATAGCGTTAAGCTACATTATGCAGCAAAATCTAAATAAAACAATCATGACAGTGAATCATCAATGAATACAGAAAAGATGAAGACGAGAAATACGTGTGGTTTTCGATTTTGATGAAGAGGCGGAATCTTAGCATATTAACACTACATTAGGATCAAAGGAGAATGTTTTCTATTTCTAGGGAACAGAAGAGAGGAATGTTCAGACAACAGTTTATCTGGGTTTCTTCCAGCTAACTAAGTGTCGTAAAGGCCGAAAATATAGAACTAGAGGAACAAGGCTAACTAGTGTCGTAAAGGCCGAAAATATAGAAACTGGAGGAACAAGTGACTTTGTTTCTTGTTTTAGCTGTTCAGACATAATTTTACTCTTTGAAATTTTTGAATCCTTTCTTTCTTTTATGCTCTTCTGCAATTTTGACTGTAATGTAGTCCATAAATGTTTAATGGGTGATATGCATAGTATTGTAGTTGAATATTTTTTGGTTACTTGGTTTAATGGTGATGTGCATCGTATTGTAGTTGAATATTTTCGGTCATCCATATTCCAGACACTGCCTAAATCTGAATCACCGGCGAATTTGAAATAGTTAATATATTCTTAATGTAGTGTTACAAGGCATAGCTTGAAGGCGTTTTCTCATAGTTTGGCTTATTGGATTTTCTGAAGTAAACATCTGTTTCCTGAGCTTACTGAAAGTTTTCTGAACTGGTTTCTACTTGGGGAATTTTTTTTGCATAGGTTCTAGAGAATACAGGCTTAATATCTCCAATTAGTGGAGTGCTAAATGGCGACTGCAAGCGTAAGAAACATGGTAGAGAGATTCTTAATGGTGGAGCGGTGCCTCTACTACCACTGTTGATGGACAATCCGAAGGAGTTGCTGTTTTACACCTGGTCTTACTATGTTGCTCTCTGGCCCTCCATCTTGGTAATCACTCTTCTTTAGAGTAATGCTAGCTCATAAATGTGTTACGAGGACTTAAATTTTCATAAATTGCTTTCTTTCCAGTGGGAAGACATCTCTGCTTTTTCAGTATGCCTTGAAATATGGCAGCTCAATGTCAGTCCTCAGCACGGGGATATGTTGTCTTCATCTGCAATCGTAGCCGTTTTGAAAGCAAACCTCCTTTCTCTCCAGGTGTCTCTTCTCCTTTGATCTCTCCTACATATGCTGAGATGGATAATTATGGAATGCTAAAAACGCTCAATCCAATTTCAGGAATTGATACTTCCTCACATCTCTTTCAGCGAATTCAGATCAAGTTAGTTGTTACTGCTTAAATTATTAGTGAAATCTGTCCTTTATACTCAGGTCCTCTTTGTCTCCCCTTACTTTTTTTGTGTGTGTTTTTTTTTTAAATATTGTGCATTCTGCGGTTTGCAGGTATGTAGATGATTATGATGATGAAGGCATCAAGAAATATTTTTCTGCTTTCCATCTTCTTCAACCTTTTCCATGTGCTGTTGTTGTGATGATTTTGCCGACTTCTTCCTTGATAGGTATCTTCTAACATGTCTTGGATTGTTAAAGCTAGTCTTGTATCATCCTTTGGTTGCATCGTTTTTAGGAACATAATGGCTTATATTGCATTTTAACATGATAGCATAATGAATTCGTATATTGATTATTTCTTCACTATACTGATTAACTGACCATCATTTAACTGGATGAAGCAAGTGTCAACAGAACGTATAATAATGCCCGTGGCAGAGAGTTGGCCATGGTTCGAGTTATAGCTCTTTGTCATAGTGCAATTATCCATGCCAAGTGAGTTCCTACTTCTTTGCTGGCTCTACTGCAGCATTTTCAATGCCTTTGTTATCCAGTTCACCGTCTAACTTATAGRTCCTCTTTTATTGATACATTATTACTAGCAAAACCGCAAGTTGTCAGCTTTTGCTCTCTGATACGCATCATGGTGACTCCCCTAAGCTCCTATTCATTTACAAGAGATGGATTTCATCTATGTTTACCATCCAAGGTAGATTGGTTTGTTCGAAATGTATATAGATCTCGTGAAGTTTCTTCTAGTCTTAGTACTTTTACATAAATATTAATACTGAAGGGATCTGTTTTAGACTTATAGTCATATAGATACTTATACWGCTCTTTTTTAATCGAAGGTGAAGGCGATGGATCCTGCTCCTTTTTACTTAAGCARAGTGTGCGCACAACAGGAAGTGGTACAGGACAAAGGAGTGCCAGATACTCTATAGCTCTTCAGTACCTGGTTTTGGAAGGAATTGTAGATGAGTAGCTGTGATATATTATGTCACTTGGTTAGTATCRTTAACATATTACTGCTAAAATATGTTTAGGCATTTACAACCTGAATAAAGGAATTGGAGTAGCTCAGTTGGTAGCACTCCCATCCCGTAACCCCAAGGTTGCCTGTCCACGGGTAATCAACTGGAAGAAAAGAATGGAGCATAATTTATTCCAGTTGTTATGCGAAACCAGAACATGATCTGAATATTAAAAATTGTATGCATTCAATTACAGGAGTGAGCTCGAATTCCGAGTGTATGATTCAGGAAGTTTTGAAGGAAGAGTACAAGTGTACAAAATTGCGATGAATAAGAAAGCTATGGTGGGAGCAGCTGCATCAGTAATACTGTTGGTCTGTTGGAGGGTCGTGTTAGAGCTTTAGAGGACTTCAACTTTCGAGCATAACTGCACTGAAGATTCAAGATCAGTAGCTGAACATGGTTGCTGCGTGCACAATTGCTCGTTTGGTATTTTAAGTTTCAGTTTCGAACATCGACTGGCTATCTACACCCCATAGCTAAGCAATCTTTTTTATTATTACTCAGAAGCCAATGTTCGAATAATCCACTCTACTGTGTATGATTATGTAATGTTGTTACTTGGAAGCAGTATTATTAACTATCAGATTTTGTAAGACTTTTCAATTCTAATTCTAACCTTTTGACTTTTTTAATAATAGTAACAAGATCAACAATAATATTACTCCCTCTCGTTCTGTGTTACATTTTACTAGTGTTTTAGTGCACGCTATGCGTGCTTAAAACTAAGGAAAAAAATTGTTAATCTATATTAAAATTTGACGCTTTTGAATTGTAATTTTTAAATAAAATGTCATTTTTCAATCAAACTTTTTTTATACCATGAATGTTTTAACTTTTAAATAGTAGTTTATTTGCAAATTTAAAAACCTTCCTTTATTGAAAATTTTAAAGTAGGAAGTGAATTGATTAAGTTTTAAATAGATTTAATTTATATTCCTCATTTACTAAAGGGTAAATCGGGTCATTGCCTAGGGGGACACCATTGTCCCCCCTTAGCTTATATAATAGAGATTAGTATTTTTCACTTCTAACTGTTATACTTCCTCCGTAACCATTTATGTGCAATAAATTAATATTTTATGCGACTCAAATAATACCCTTTTTTACACATAATTAGATTACGAAGGAAGTATAATATTAGTGTTGGGCCTTATATTATTGATGTGCATATGTATTTAACGGGCCTAGTTAGCGAGCCCTAATCTCTTGTATATATTACTCTACTCATACCCTAATACAAATTACGGAATTATTTTCGTGACATTGGTATCAGAGCCAAAAATTACTCTAAAACCTAATTATCTAAATTTCACGTTTTTTTTTCTTTTCTTCTTTTCTTCTTCGTCTCTGTGACTGCCTTGTTCATTGTTGCTCTGCCCTATTGCGTTCAACCATGACGGAGACGCGTATCGATCTTACTTCCCCTACTACCTTGGTGCCGGAGATCAACCGGGTAACATCATCACTAACGTTGTCTTGAAAGGCGACAACTACCTTGCTTGGTCACGAGCAATCACTCTATCCTTAAAATCGCGACGGAAAATTCGGGTTCGTTGACGTACTATCTCTAAACCGTCTGAATCGAAGAAGATGCTTGATTGGGAGCGGTTAATTCGATGCTTGTCTCATGGATCTTGCCGTACTATTTGAGCCACGGCTTGCGGGTTCCTTTCCTTATTTCGACGAGGCTAGTCGATATGGCAATATGTGAGCGTCGATTTTTGTGCCGCGAATGGTCCGCGTTTGCAACAATTACGGGCTGCCATCACGGCTTGTAAACAGTCCAAGACGATGTCCGTCGAGGAGTACTATGTCGGCTTATGGGTCTCTACGATGACTTGCTCCGTCATAAGCCTCCACATGGCTGCGAGTGTGGTTCGTGCTCATGTAATGTCGCTGATAAATACGCAAGGGATCGAAAGGAGGGATTTTTCATCAATTTCTGGTTGGATTGATGATGATAAATATGCTGCGACGAAGAGTAATTTGTTATCCCAGAAGCCGCCGGCGACCTCGATGATGTGTATCAAGCTTTCGTTCAAGAGGAGCGTCTCTGTGCGATGCTCAGACTAAGGAGAGAGTCGAACCTGCTCACGTCTTTGCTCTGCCTCCTAATCGCAAAATCCTCTGTTCCGCGCGTCGATAATCCACGTTGCTATGTACCACTGCCGGCGTTCAGGCCATGACGTTACCACTTGTTTCGCTCTTCACGGCTACCCCGATTGTGGCAGGAACGCTACGGGAAGAAGGGTGGGCTGCCTCTTCTTCTTCCTCTGTTGTGACGCAAAGCAGAAGGCCTGCTGCCCTGCCGCTCTGCTCCACCGCTGTCGGCTGCTGCTGGCAGACCTGCGGCTCGGCACACGCGTGGGCTCGTCGGCTGGTGATGTCGCGGGTTCCGGTGTCTTGCCCGTGTCTACTTTGCAGCCTGAGGTGTTGCAAGCCTTGAATAATTTCAACCTGAATATAAAAAGCTTTGATGATTTAATTAATACTACAAAGCAAGATCGCATGTGTGGTAAGCATTTTTTATTAAATTGATTATTTGATACAGGTGCATCACTTCATGTCAACGGTGATGCCGCTTGTTTATTTGATGTCCGATCTATTCATCCGTGTCCGGTTGGCCTTCCTGATGGTGCTACGGCTCTTGCTACTAAGGAGGGTCGTGTGTATTTGAGAGGATCTTATTCTTGAAAATGTTTTATTTGCTCCTACATTGACTTGTAATCTTGATTTCGGTGTCTAAATTGGTGGATGATTCTCATTGTTTTGTCCAATTCACTGATTCTTTGTTGTGCTATACAGGACCACACTCGGGAGCCTGATTGGAGCCGGTGAACGGATAGATGGACTATATTATTTTCGGCGGCCTCCTAAAGGTGTGCGGTGCAAGACCCATCAGTTTCTTCTTTTGAGCTTTTGGCATCGTCGTTTGGGTCATCCGTCAGACAAAATCGTCAAGTTAGTTCCTGCTTTGCGTATTGGTCGAGTAGTACTTTTTGAATAAACCTTGTGAAATTTTGTCCACAAGCTAAACAGTCACGGGATAGTTTTCCTGATAGTAATAGTAGGGCTAGTCGGATTTTTGAGATGATTCATTTGATTATATGGGTGCTTATAAGACACCATCTACTTGTGGTTGCTCATTATTTTTTGACAATTGTTGATGATTTTTCTCGAGGTGTTTGGGTATATTTATTGATAATAAGGCTGAAGTTTTTTCCTCTTTTAATTCGTTTTTTGCCATGGTTAAACGTCAATTTGATGTCAATGTTAAAATTGTGGAGTTCAATGGTACCGAATTTAAACCCATGATTCCTTATTTCAATGATAATAGTATTTTGTTTCAAACTTCGTGTGTTGGGACTCCTCAACAGAATGGTCGGTTAGAGAGTAAACACCAACATATCTTAAATGTGAGTCGTGCTTTGATGTTTCAAGGCGATTTGCCTGTTTCTTTTTGGGGTGAGTGTGTTCTTGGTGCGCTTTATTTTATTAATCGTACCCCTTCTTCTTGTGCTGACAATAAGACCCCGTTTGAATTTCTTTTTGGCAAACCGCCTAATTTTGATGAGTTGCGAGTTTTGGGTGTTTGTGTTTCGCTCATAATCAAAAGCTAAGGTGACAAATTTGCTCCGCGGAGTAGGGAAGGGTGTTTTTGTGGGTTATCCTCATGGGCAGAAGGTTGGGAAGGTGTTATGATTGGGAAACAGGGGAAATTTTGTCTCACGGGATGTAAAGTTTCAAGAAAATGTCTTCCTTTTCAGTCTCTTATGTGTGAGGGTGATACAGTTGTGGAGAGTGAGTGGGTTGTCAGTAGTGTTGATACTGAGTTTTTGGATGACTGAGTATGTCTTAGAGGTTGGTGAGGGGTCTCGTGTCCCTACTTCGTCTGTGTTCGTCTTCCCCCATCATTACTGAGACTCCTGGGTCCGGTTTGTTTTCCTGCGGGTCCGTGCTTTTGTCTCTAGCGTGACTTCTGCTCCTGCTGACCCTGGTTTAGTTGTGCCTTCCTTCTGCTCAGCCTGATGGCTCTACTACTGTTCGATTGTTGGATGGGATGCTCCGGAGTCTTCTCTGGTTGGATCGTGTCGACGTCCCGGCGAGCTCCGGGTGGCATCAGATTAGTCGCACACACTATTACTCTACCTAGTCCATCTGTCTCTCCATGTCATCGTCTCCCGCTCCTCAGTACTCCTTAGCCTTTAGCGCACTTTTGTGAATTGTGATAATTCTCTATGCGACACCGTTTGTTTATGCAGCTGTGGATACTGTGGTCAGAGCCTCGTAATTTTCAGGAGGCTATGCAGGATTTGGTGGCAGGAGGCTATGCAAAAAGGAAATTTTCTGCGTTGAATCTAATTAGACATGGGTGATGGAACCGTTACCACCAGGGAAGAAAGCCCTTGGTGTAGTGGATTTACAAGGTAAAGCTGAACTCTGACGGTTCTCTGAGCGGTTGAAGGCTCGTCTTGTTGTTTTGGCAATCATCAGTGTGAGGGCATCGATTATACCGAGACTTTTGCTCCTGTTGCTAAAATGGTTACGTCGTGCTTCTTGGCCTTGCTTCTGCGAAGAACTGGGAATTACATCAAATGGATGTTCGTTCATAATGCTTTCTCATGGTGATCTTGTATGAGGAGGTTTATATGAAGCCTCCACCTGGTTTTCATGTCCCAACCTGGTTTGGTTTGTCGTCTTCAGAAGATCTTTATACGGGTGCGGCAAGCGCCTCGTTGTGTGTTTCTAAGTTGGTGCCCTCTGAAAAGTATGGTTTATGCAATCGTACTCTAATTACTCACTATTTACTCTGCAGTCTGGTGAAATTCAGCTTAGTGTTCTGGTGTATGTGGATGATTTGATCGTTTCTGGTAATGACTCTTCTGCTATTTCCTCGTTCAAGTCCTATTTGAGTGATTGTTTTTCATATGAAAGATTTGGGTTGTCTTGAATATTTTCTTGGCGTTGAGGTGCGCGTTAGTCCGGAGGTGTTTTTCTTGTCAACGCAAATATACTCTTGATATTATTGCAGAAGTCTGGTTTGCTTGGCGGACGTCTGCAGTACTCCGATTGAGCAGAATCAATACTCTGGCGAAATCGGAGTCTCCTTTTATTGTCTGATCCAGAGATGTATCGTCGTTAGTTGGGGCGTTTGATCTATTTATCTTTCACGCGACCTGATTTGGCTTACGCGGTTCATATCTTATCCCAGTTTCTGCCAGCAGCCGCGGCAGGACCATTGGGAGGCTGCTCTTCGTACTGTGCGTTAATTAAAGGATTCGTCCGGTCAAGGATTCTTTTGAGTGCTGATTGTACACTGCATTCTCACAGGTTGGTGTGACTCAGATTGGGCGAGTTGTCCGCTGACGCGGCGTTCTTTCTGGTTGGTTGGTTTTCCTTGGTGCGTCACCTATTTCTTGGAGACTAAGAAGCAGGATACTGTATCTAATCTTCTGCCGAGGCTGAATTTCGTTCCATGTCTAAGGTTACTGATGAGTTGAAATGGTTGAAGGCTCTTCTTCTAAAGTTGGATTCGCATCTCGTGCGATGAGTTTGTTTTTGATAGTCAGTCTGCCTTGTATATTGCGCGGAATCCTGTCTTTCCATGAACGTACTAAGTCTATTGAGGTTGATTGTTACTATATTCGGGATGCGATTCAGGATGGACTATTTAGTCCTCGTATGTGCCGACGACGGATCAGTTGGCGGATATGTTTCACTAAGGCCCTTAGCAAAGGACAATTTTTGTATTTACTTGGCAAGTTGGGCATATTGTTGATCTACATGCTCCACTTGAGAGGGGGGGGGGGGTGTTAGAGCTATATTATTGAGTGCATATGTATTTAAGGGCCTAGTTAGCGAGGCCCTAATCTCTTGTATATATACTATACTCATACCCTAAATACAAATTACGGAATATTTTCATGACAATTAGCACACTTTTTTATTTTATTTTTTAAGTAAGTTTTTTTCATCAAAATTATTTGTCATTACTTACTAACCTTAATTTTTTAACATTCAACTTAACAAAAATAAGTATATCGATCAACATAATTCGTAAATTATAAAGCTAAATATTAACATAACTCATAAGTTAAATATAAAATTTCCGGGTTTGGTTTATAGATATTTGATGTAAGAATAGATATGATTCATACGTGGTTATATTTAGGGTTTTTCTGGAGCACAATCTATAATATATATACACTACTAAAGCAATCCCCACCTCCAAAATTTCCTCCTAAATTTCCTCCCCAAACACTATTAATTTTTGCATAAAAATGTAAAAGGACATTTAATGAAGGTTAATAAATGTTTTCTTTTTTAGTTAATTTTATATATTTATTAATTCATAACAATTCTAAAAAATTTTTTTGTCAAAATAAAACCTTATTTTTAATAATGACAATTTAAAATATCATATTCCATATCAATTTTGTTTAGAGTAATTTATTTTATTTGAAAACGAGCATATGCTCGGGATTATCTAGTTTAATTATAAACTAGTGTTTTGACCCCGGATGTCTCGGTTATCGCCCGAGCCAACAAATATAAACATGATGTGAGTATTGTTTTTATTTTTTAGTATTTTGTGATTTTTGGTAAGTAAATTTTTTTTTCATGAAAATAATACTCGTAGTTGTAACATAAAAATATTGAGAGAATAATATAAATACATCATATTTAATTAATTAAATATGATCATAAAACATAATTATAATTTATGTGATATTAACTACTCTGTAATAAAAATTAGGTTATGATATATTACAAGTATACAACCCTTAGGGATGCATATAAGAAGTCAAAAAAGGAAGGTTTTCAAAAAATTAAACATTTTTGACATTAAATTCTGTGCAATTTTAACATCAATCTATAAATAACTCATTTTAAGCAAGAATTTAATGCTTATAAAGGGCTGCGTATAGCATTTCCATAAATTATTGTGGATTAATTCATCTCAAAGGTCATATTCAAGTACTTGTGTTTGTATAAAATAATTTTTTAAAATTTTTCAAAATGAAATAATGCATTGCATTGACACTTGGCACATAAGAATAATCCACGTTGTGTGGCACTCCTTTTAATGTATTTTTTGATTGTATATACAAATATTCACGTAAAGACGTGCTTATTGGGCTAGTTAATCCTAAGATTGTCGATTTAGTTAATTATTTTGAGTAATTTATGATAGATAACAACTACGGAGTATTGTTAATGATTGAGTTATAATCCTAATATTGTCGCAATAATTACGTACACACTTACTATTATTTGTGAGAGATAAAATATTCAAGTGTTTAATTATTGTGATACGGAAGGAATAGGGTAAATTATCAATAGGTCTTCGGTAGACCCCAGTCCATTCATTTGCATGGACCCACTCCCCTTCACGCGTGGTATACTAAGATATGTACTTGCTCTTTTTTTTCCTTTTCTTTTTTCTTCATTATCTCATCTTTTTTTTATTACATTCCCTTTTCTTAACTTTTTCGATTTTGTTGATTTATTTTGTAAAATATATATTTTTAGTCCCAAATTCTATCTTCTAATTAATCTCATTATTTCATATGGCAATATTCATTTACGAGTATGAATATTACACATTTTGCATTCATATTTAGTTTTTTTTCTCATTTTTCTTGTTTATAGGATTGTATTCTATAATTTAAAAAAGAGGAATTACTTTTTTTTTATTACAAATTTCAATAACAAATCCGTAGTATTCAATGTATGATTTACAATTATCAACATTTCATATACCTCCTTACAATATTTAGGTTACGAATTATATCAATATCCAACATTTTGTATTTAATATTATGTGTTTTTTCAGTTTCTTAGTGTTTATGATTGTAATCTAAAACAAAAAGTATTTTCTTTTAATTATTTCAATGTTATTAGCAAATATTCAGTTATGATTTTAAATATTCAACGTTTTGTATGTAATATTCAGAATTTTTCTGTAAGTAATATTCAATTTATGATTAACATATTTCAACGTTTTGTATGTAATATTTGTAGCAATATTCAATTTATGATTTACAATATTCAATTTATGATCTACAATATTCAACATTTTGTTATTATGGTGTACGGAGTACATTATTTATTTTACGATTATCAATGTTCAACATTTGTATTCAATATAATATTTCTTCCCCCCAATTTCTTAGTTATAAGGCTTGTAATTATAAAACAACGATGATTTTTTCATCAATTCTGTATTAAAAATATTCAAGATTTAATTACATATTCAAATTTCTATGTAATATTCAAATTAAATTATTTAATTTTGTATTTTTAATATTAATGATTCGGTGATAAAATATTCAGTTTACGATTATCAATTTTCAATATTTTATACTCCGTATTCAATAAATTGATTGTTTTCGTCCATATTTATAATGTGTATGTTTGTAATGTAAAACAAAACATGTATATTAACGGAGTAATTTTTATTTCAATGTTTAGTTAGATAAAATATTCAGTTTATATTTACAATATTCAACATTCATGTGTAACATTCAGTTTATGATTATCTATTGCTTACATTTTGTATCATATTAAGTTTTTTCCGAATTTTTGATTAAATAAGTTTATAATTCTTGCAAGTAAAATCAAAATTTAATTGAATTGGGAATAAATATTATGAATGAATAGTGTATTTGTAAAAATTTTTAAATAATAGTGCTTGAAAATATTAACAAGAAGGGAAGAAAATAGTAGCAAAAAGAAAAAAGATTGAAAAAACAAAAGAGTGAAAGTAAAACAAAATTTTAAAATAAATAATGAGTATTTTTTTTAAAAAAAGACCAAATAGAAAGAGAAAAGGGAAAGTTGCAAAGAAAAAAAAGTAAAAGTGCAGACATACCTGAATTTGCGCGTGTGAAAGTGTGTAAGGGGGTCCATGTGTACCTAGGTCTACTTTAGAATTTGCGGTAAATTATCCAAATATGTCAGGTGCTCAATTGGCCAAATGGCCTCAAGGCCCAATGTGTATGTAGAGTGTGCGTACATAAACAGTCAACAAAGCCTAAGAAGTTGTCACATGGAGTGGACACATTTAGACACGTGGCTATTACTATACGGTAACACCTGCCACTTACAAAAAGTATAAAAGTTTTATATATGGCCAACCAGACCAAGTATTCAAAAAAGGCACAAAAACCTTCTCTCTGCATTAAAGGGGAATTTGGCGTGAGAAAGAGAGTCGTTCTTTACTTAAATTAGGGTTTTTTTAGTTATTTGAACTTAGTTTGTTTTATTAAAAAAATTTATTCGGATTTACTTTCTACGAAAATAAGTAAAAAATCTATAAAAAAACAAAAAATGATATTGAAAAAAACAAAATTAATGAAATGGTAGTTCAACAAATCATTCCTCCATTTTAATACTCAAGGCATGATTCATTTAACACTATCAACTTCATCTTGTAATGAATCTTCTTTTTTTAAATATTTGAAGTTGAGTCTTTTCTTTTTTAAGACCAACCCTAAGTATGGACTCAATTGATCTTGTATGAACAAGATATAGCCTCTTTTTCGATTGTCCCAAGTACCAACAGACCCAACCACCCTATACATGAATAAACTGTTGGTGGAGAAGGTTAAAGTCATAGATCTTGATTTTTTTTAGGTAATCAAAATAAATCGCCATTTTTAAAAAAAATTATCAAATGGTAAAAACTCTTGATTCCTAATTGGTGTTTTATGGGATGAGAGGTTGCATATATATGTAATTTATTTAGTCATGTCTGCTCTATAAAAATGTAAACAATACCATGGCTGTAAATTAGAAGTTAGCTTGAGTTTCACTAACAATATTATTTATATTAAATATTTTTGCAAGGATAGATATAATTATGTCTAATCTAGCTTTAATTTGACAATAAAATTCATCTTTTGCAAGGATAGATATATAAAATTACATGTATGAAAATGCACAACAAATAAGTTAATAACAAACTTTTGCAATACATTGCAGGATTTATAATTTTATATACTCGTAGTAGTTTGTATTTTGCTCTTTATTTTTTTAAACCTGCAAGCTTTCCAATATCAAAAAATCAACTTTGACCGTTAATAACTATATATATATATAGAGAGTTAGGTTCATATGAGAACTATCCTTATTGTGAGAACTATGAGACTTTAATCTTAGCCATTCAAATCAATCTAAACAAATCTTAACCATTCATTGTTTAAATTGTTTTTTCGTTTTCTTCTCCTTATCTCACTCACTCTCTCTCCTCCCTCAACCCTTTCTCTCTCCACTCTCTCTCCTCTACTACTGACACATCGGTTGCTGCACAACCGTCGTCCCCACATCATCGGCTCGTCACACCACCACCTTCCTCCGTCGCCGATGCACACGAAGTCCAACTAACACCACACCACGTCGCAGCAACCACCAACCACCACTGCTCGAACCATACCCATCACTCGATCCATCGCCGCACCATGCTCAGGAAGAGAGATCTAACTTTAACACAACAAATAAGTTAATAACAAACTTTGGCAATATAAAAAAATAGGTTAGTCATTAGCCTCTTACATTGCAGGATTTATAATTTTATAGTAGTTTGTATTTGCCTCTTTATTTTTTTAATCTGCAAGTTTTCCATCGATAATATTTTCAAGGTATCAAAAAATCAACTTTGACTGTTAATAACTCTCTCTATATATATTAAAAAACTATAAAAGTCGATGTTCACAAAATACACATTTATCGAATCTAAAAAAAATCTTATTTATACACTATTTTATGGCTCATGCGGTGCACAGTATTTACTAAATTTATTTATTAAAACTATAAAAAGAGTAAATAAAGTTGCAATTTAATATTTGTTATCAGAGTTGTATTGTATAAGATGGAATAGTTCACGCCCATGCAATTATGTATGATATTTACTAAATTTATTCACAAGAGCTCTAAAGTTATGATGTGTAGGGAATCTTTTGTACTCTGTATTTTATTGTGAATAAAATAGAAAAAAAAGTAAGAAAAATGATTTATAAATAGCTATCACGTAAGCATTCATAAATTGAAGGTAAAAAGTTGAATTTGTTTTTTATAAATATTTTTTATTATTCAATCTTACTATTTCGTATCAATATAAAATTGATTTACTATTTTTGTATGTATTTTATAAATTTCATTATGATAATATAGTACTATCCGTATATAGAACATAGTAGCAGTATTATGACTAATAAGAATACTTTGTTAAATTTTGCTTAAAATAAATAGATTTTTTTATGTTTTTAATTATATTGATAGATATTGCATTTATAAATAATTATATATTGAATATAGGTGGAATT